>SAUE01000426.1:22430-36971 GCA_009724625.1 Deladenus siricidicola | reverse complement strand
AAACTACTCGCAAGGTGAAGAAGGTGGGGGGGGAGGGGGTGGTAGTATTAAGGGGGGGGGATGGAAATAAAGGTGAAAAAGGTGGGGGGGGGAATGTGGGTAGCAAAGGAATAACGACAAGCCAGCCAGTTGGCCGGCTGCCAATGCAAATTCTTTCAGTACTTACCTGCCAGATGCGTGCGGTGGTCACTAATACATACTCATTGCATTGTTATTGTCGTTAGAGAACAATGCACAACAACAAAATACACAGAACACAAACACAAACTGCCAATTGCGCGAGTTAAAGCAAAGCACACAATTCATAGAATTCGTTCTCTGCATACATACACAATATTAAAAAGAGTAGACACTAAAGAAAAAGACATAAAAAGAGGCAGAAAACGAAAGAAAGAAATAGAAAGAAAGAAACAGAGAAATTCTTTGAGGCTTAAATATATGTAAAGGGCGCTTTGTGGTCATTCGGCGGCTTTTGGTAAGCTCAATCACCTCCACACACATAAATACACAAACACACACACACACACACACATACACACGTACATAACGTACATAATAAATTAATGCATTGTTATTCAGGTGTGTGTGTGTGTCTTGCTTTGATTGAGTGTTATATAAATTGTGTGACAATTGAAAAATGTAGGCCGAGAGTTAAAAATTGTATTTCATTTTCAAATTTTAATTTACAAATTTTGTTTTATCTGCAAATTGTTGCGAAATTTTTCACATTTTTAGGTCAGATTAAATTTTATACATAGGTATAGTATATACATTCACATACATATACCATACATACATATAACTCACATTTATTAAATTTAATTTTTATTTTATTTTCAATTTTTATGTGACTTTTCAATATATCAAAAAAAGTGATTTTGCATTGGGCAAAAATGTCCATTTTTAAGTTATGCCAATTTGCATTTTGCAATCTCACAAAAAAAAGTTCAAGCCTAATCTCACCACTGCAAAATGTCGTGCAAAATTGTTTTGATATATCAAGGAATAAATAAATTTTTATTTTTTGCTTATAAGTTATAACCAATACGAAATTAATATTAAATAATTGCAACATTCCGAAATTTGCATTTATCCAATTTTCGAGGAAATTCTCTTCTCGAAAAGTCTAAAAATTTCGTTTCGCTCTGAAAAATGTGTGGAAAAATTTTTTTTTTATTTTATTTTCACAAAAATTCGCAGCGGTCAAAAAATTCTTTGCACAAAAATTTTAGCGGCCATCGAAATTTGCGACGAAAAATTTACAAAAAAAATTTTTTTTTCCGTCGTTTGGGAGAAAAACAAATATTTGCTTTTTGAATATTTCAATTTTGCGTGTGCCTCTGCCGCTCCTCTCTCGCCACACTCTCTAGCGCATTTTTTGTTTTCTCTGCGCTTTTATTGTCGCTTTTTGTGGAATTCCTAAAAAGAAAAATCAATAATTTTAACGATTTTTTTCGAATTATCATTTTGGTGATAGCATTTTGTTGCTGCTGTGCTTATTTTGCGGCTTACTCAACCATTATTATACAATTTTACATAAGTATTATATTGTATTTTTACATAACTTTTATGCATTTCTATATAACTAGCTACAATGCAAATTTTTCATGACTATTACGCAATTTGGCATTATTATTATGCAATTTGGCATGATTATTGTGCAATTTGTCATAACACAAATTTAAGTAAAAAGTTAATTTTAGAGTTCTAGATTACATATTGAATAATTTTATAATATTTAAAGTTTAAATAAAAAAATATAAAAAATTGAATATTTAGCGGAGCGCGGACATTTGCGGATCGTCATAAAAATGGATTTTTTGAAAGATATTCGAAAAAATATTAAAAAAACTTAATTTTTTCAGGGTTACTGCACTTCATTTTTTTATAATTTTTTTTGTATAATTTTTGCCAAATTTTAAAAACAATCAGGGCTTACTTTACTTTAAGGCTAAGCGTTGAGCTCCTCATACTATGAGACTTGACTACTCGCCTAAGGCTTAGCCCAAGCCTAAAGCTACAAGACTGTTTGAGCAGTCTTTTTCGGAAAATAAGTTTTTGTTCATGTTCCGCAAATGTCCAATTTTGATGGTAGTTGCAAATGTCTGTCCGCATATGTCCTAACACCATTTAGCCTTTGTTTTGTACAGTTTACTTTTGAATTGTGCTTAAATTTAATTGAATTATATATTCAACTCGAAGTGAAACAATGTGATATATTTTTATTGAATTAACTAAATTAAAATTATAAAATAATTTGAAGTAAAATTTATAAAACATTTAAATCGAAATTTTAGGACCAAAAAAGTGAGACGAATTTTGCATATAAAAAATTCTGTCTACCTGATCGATCATTTATCATTATTTTTGTATTTTGATTACATATTCCCACTTACTAGCCGTCAACATACCACCAACAACATACTACCAAAAACAACAAATAACAACAACAACTACAGTTCAATAACAACAACAACAACAAGAGTCTCGAAAAAATGTGAATAGAAATGAAATTTTGTGGTGAGTCACGTTTTCCGCCTTTTCTTACATAATTTTCCGCCAATTTTTTGTAATTTTTATTATGCAAAAAAAAATTTTTTTTAAGAATTTGAGAAAGTTGTGTTTTGGTGAGCTAAGCATGCTTGCTAATTCCTTTCTTTCCTTTCCGTACAGTATGAATCATTTCATTCTTCTTCCTCACTCATGGTCATCATGGTCAAACG
Organism: Deladenus siricidicola; assembly: GCA_009724625.1. Taxonomy (NCBI): domain Eukaryota; kingdom Metazoa; phylum Nematoda; class Chromadorea; order Rhabditida; family Sphaerulariidae; genus Deladenus; species Deladenus siricidicola. Next base: position 34,248 of record SAUE01000426.1, on the reverse strand, counting down.
TTGATGCATACATTTATACATTTATGCATACATGTATGTATGCATATTTGTTTGTGTATTTAGCATACATACATACATACGTATGTGTGTTTTATTTGTCTATTTAACATACATATACATATGTGCGTATGAATCAACACTTTATTTTTTTAGTTCATTTTTTGAAAAAAAAAAGAAAAGTCGAAAAAAGTTCAAATCGCCAAAAAGTTGAAGTTCATTTCATTTATTTTGAACTTTTCATTTGAAAATCGTCGTATTCGTCGATTAGAAAATTTTCCACTTCCAATTTCTTTTAAATTGACTAAAAATCTAAAATCTGTAAAAAAAAGTTGAATTTGAAGCCAAAAATTCTTTTCTTTGCGCTCTCTAAATAAATTTCGAAAAGTTAAAGTTCATTTTGAATTTGAACTTTTTCAAAGTGATTTGAATTGGTGACTGAAAATGTGTGTCATACATACATATCGTTAAATCAATTTTTCCCTTCAATTTTATAGAAAAAAATTGTGGCGCTTGCGCTTGACGGAGCGCGCGACTTTTTGCGCGCCTTTCGCATGCAAATCACACGGGTAAGCAAGCAGCGCTATCGTCGCTCATACACATAATTGTTGAGTGAGCGCGTTGTTTGAGCGCCAATTCAAAAAAGGAAAAAACCGCGAAAATGGCCGGCTGCAATCCTTGCTGTTGCTGGAAGCTGAAGGACGCGGCCGTCACCATCGGCATTTGGTCGTTGGTGGGTTTATTTTATTTTATTTATTTATTTTTTATTAAATTCATTTTTTTGTAAATTTATTATTGCTAATGCCGCCAAAGCGATTTCATTTTCATTCTAACATTTTCGCTTTAATGGAAATTTTTTGTGGAAAATGAAAATTTTTTTTTTCATTTTTATGATTTTTGAGCGTGTGAGAGCCCCCAACAAAAGCCAAAAATTCAGCTTTACTTGATTCAAGATCTACGGGTTAGCCTCATTGGCGATGTTCGTCTGGCAGTGGGGTGTGTTGTCGCAGTGCCGTCACGTGACGATGGCGCAGTCGAATTTGCAGTGCGAATACTATTGCCCGTGTGTGGGCGCGTCCACGGCGCGCACGTCCGTCATCGTCGAGGGTAAGCGTCCCGCGCGCCCAATGCTTTTGCTATCGTAGACACAATCTTTTGTTATTGTAAACAATCATTTGCTACCGTAGACACAGTCTTTAGCATCCTACTCTAATCATTACAATATTCCTTCCGTTAGATTATAACTCGCCACAAATAATTTGAGTAATTTGAGTGATGAATTGTGTAGGGGGGGAGTGGCGGATATTGTCTGTCATTTCTGAAAATTTTCTCGACTTTTTTTCAATCCACCAAACAACAACATTAATACCATACCACCACCAACAGAACAGTTCACAGTCACAAGAGTCAAAAAATGAAAATAATAAAAATAAATAAATTGAGAATGAAAACGCTTTGGCTTTGGCAAAAGTTGGCAAATTTGTGTCAATTGTTTTTGACGAAGAAAAAATAAAGTAAAATATTTAAGATTTTTTGCTTTATTCAATTGGCCATTTTTGGCTGGCAAATGGCCGCGATAAAATACGAAAAAGACCGCGCCGCGAACACACTTTTGCCCAACTACAACACTTACGGTCGCTACGATATTCCCTCCTACTACGAAAGCTATTGGCAGTCGCCGGAAGAGCGTTACTATACGGGTAATACAGTATACATATGTATATATACAGTACATAGTATACACATGTACACACATTACATAGTGCAAATTTGTGTTTTGAGTGGACATTTTGCGCGCCAAATGTGTGACTGTGAACTGAGTTGTTGCGTTGCTGGGTGTGGGTGGCCAACGCCCCTTCTACAGTATGCAAACTAGAAATATTCCAAAAATATTCACTTCTTGAAAAAATTCTATTATTTGTATGTTTTAAGCAGATAACTTTAGGTTTATTCGTAATTCAAATATTATGTTTGATTGCGTCTTTCTTTTTGCTCTTCTCGTCGGTTATGCTCATCTACGGTATTACTACGGTAAGCATGTTATGTTTACACATAGTTTAATGGCTTAAGTTTACACATATGTTGCAATGCTATATGTTTAAGGTATATATGTATAAAAATACAGTTTAAGGCTTACTGTACAAATACATAAGGTATATATCATTACCTATAATATCTACATAAGTATAAATTGTAATAAATATATAATTGTAATAAATACATAATACATGTGTAAAAAATATTTATTTAATACTGTATATATATGTATGTTTTAGTGGTCGCGCTACTTGGTGTGGCCGTGGTTTATTTGTATGGCGAGTTCGATTCTCACCTCGTTGGCCTACTGTATTATGTGGTGGGCGGGCGACGTGCGCGACTATTGGCTCGTACTTACCATAATCGAGGCGTTTGCCGTCTTTTTGAATGTATGTTTTTAAATTTTACATACAAATAGTAAATGTATTTTTCTATATTTTTTTTGCTGTAAATCATTACCAATTGTGAGAGTTTAGTGCTATTGCTTTGTGGTGATTTGCGTCTTCTACAAGCGAATGCTAATCGAATTGGACTACTACGAGGGCCGCAGGGCCCAAAAGTATAATCGCTTCAATCAGCGAGAAACACCGCAAAACACCGAGCAAGGTACTTTAAACAGAAAAATTGCTGAAAACAATGCTATAAGAAATACGTTATTTTTGGTCCTTTTAAACTATTGTAGTAAACTACTGTAGTACGGCTAAATTTTTGAATTTTTTAAAGGTTTTAAAAAATTATTAGAAGAAACTGTTGTTTAACGAAGCTTTCAAAATAAAAAATTTTATAATTGAAAATTATTCAATTTTAGAATTCGACGATGAAGAGTACCGCGGTGATTTGACCTACCCAGCACAGCAAGCCGGCCCGTCCTGGGACGGAAATGAGTGGCGAGGCGCACGCATGGAGCCAAAATATCCGCCCGACCCCTTTCCACACCACTACCTACAGTATCCACAACAACAACAACAACAACAACGCTATCCCACAACGACAGACTTTCAGCAAAAATCTTCCTATTTGCCTCAAAAATTTGAGCCAATTGGTGAGTTAGAAAAAAAAGAATAATTAATGTTCAAATTTTGTTCCGAACTAGAATTGAGCCATTGTACATACATATGTGCAATGTACAGGATGAGTAAGCTAAATCCCCCGATTTCAACTTTTTTGCTTGTAAACCGATTTACAAAATAAACAAAGTTGTGATCCTCTTATCAAAATTCCGCGTCGAATGGTGTGTCGCACGTGAAGCGTGCAAAAATTGACGCGCGCCAGTTTTGCGAGCGGAAAATTTTTTGCACGCAACAAAGTTGCGCCATATACCAAACAAAACCTTATGATAAGAGAGTGGCTTAAAATTTTATAAAAAAAGTTCAAAAAAGTTAGAAAATACTCGATTATTGAACTCGAACCGAATTTCATTTCGAACTCAGCTAAAGTTCTTTTTTTAACGGAACCCAAAAACATTTCCAAAATTTTAAATTTTGTCGCCCAACCGAAATCGAACAACAAACAAAACACAAACACACAAAGATATGTTCGATTTCGAACTTGAACCGAACTGTCCGTTTTAGCACTAAAAATTTCCGAATATTTTGACATATGTAAATGTTTTTTTGTTCACTAAACTTTGCTTTAAGGTGTAAATGAATCCTTTCAAAAAACGCCAATTCCGCCAATTGAGCCTCTGAACATCGAGCGAGATCGGCCACGCTCTGCCATGACCGTAAGTTTTTAAGAATTTGCAATACCTACATATCTGTCAGTAATTATACATATTACATAAATATTGTATTTATCTTAAGGCCGCTCAATCTGTGCCCTCACTATTCGACGATTTTCGGGATGTGCCACGGCAAGAACATAGGAAATCTCAAAGGCACAGGTAAACATTATTAATACACATATAATTTTTTAAAATTTTATAATTTTAAAATTGTAAAAAAAATTTTTTTGAAGAATTATAATTCAAATAAGGAAAATTCTTGACTCAAAATTGTTTCAATTAGTCAAGGATCTGTAGCTTGAATAACTTGAACAAGTGCTGTAACTTATCAAACATACCAAATGTAAAACATACCGTATCCATAAGCGCAGATACCGTATCCATAGTGGATGTATTTTCTAAATTCATTTTTCATAAATGTAAACTAAATTTTGAATACAGTTTGTAAATTTCATTCATTCATTCAACATTTTTCAAAAATGTTAAAAGTCAAATTTGCATGAATATCAAATTTACACCAATGTTGAATATATAATAGATGAAAATTGCTTAGGTCATGCCACTGTGACTCGCACCACCACGACCACGAAAGGCAGAGACACCACCAACACGACTGTCACCACCAACACCGCCATGACCATCACCACCACCATCGGAGAAGATGCAGGACAAAGTCCAGAAACCACCACCACCACCATCACGGCGGCCACCATCACCACCAGTCGAAGCGTGGCGGTGAGTCATGTTGCTCGTCGGACGTGTGCTCGACGGCGGATTACTCGACGGCCGAGTCGTCCGCGACGTCGTCGCGCTACTATCAGAATATGGGCACTGTGGAGCGACGCACGGCGACCGCGTCGCGCCAATTTGGCCTACTCGCGGACGGCGAAGAGAGCGACGAATTGCGTAGCGCTGGCGCCTACGTGCTCAAAGGCAGCATGCGGCGACACAAGTCCGTGCCGTCGGACGCGCGCAAATCCGCGCATCGACTCGCCGCCGTCGACAAATCGGGGCACGCTATTTCTACACATTTATAAGTGACTTATTCAAACAAAGTGTGATCACTAGCATATAGTGAACAATGTTTTGCCATTCCACTTACTGTACTTTTACCGTAGCGTTCTAGAAGGGCGGACGAACCGGTGGGCGATATGCTGAGAAGCGGCAGTCTTCAGAGGTCTACACCACAGCCCGACGCCGCCGCCGCCGCCGCCGCCGCGCTGGGCGGATACGGTGGAGGAATCAGCATTCCACAACATATTGTAATCCCGCCCAGCAGCCTTCTCCCCGACCCCGGCAACGCGAACGCAGAACGCAAATATCAAATAAATTCCGAGATCACAATCTCATACGACCCGCGCGGTCAGCAGCGCGTGGTTTCCGCCAACTCTTCGCCAAACACGCAAAAATCTCAGGGATTGACACAGGTTGCCAATTAAAGAAAAATTTTATGTAGTCCAATAAAAATATTATTAGACTACATAAAAAACTAATAATAATATTTAAATTTTTGCTAAATTCCACATTAAAAATTGAAATAATTGAAATTTTTTTTATACAATATGAATCTTTATAAAATAAAAAAAAATCTGTATTATATAGTGTATTGTACATATCTGTATTATACATATATCTATGTATATTATATATTTTAACTAATTTTTGAACTTTACTTCTTTTCAGCCAATGTCGATCACTTCAAACGTCTGAAAACTGTGCAAAATCGAGCTAAAAGAATTTAAACGACGAAAATTCTGTGATAAATTAGCAAATTTATTCATTTTTCAATTTTATTCATTTTCCAATCATTTTGTTGTTATTTTTGATTAGAATGCTTACGCAAAGTTTCAAAAAATATTTAAAAAATGAGGAGAAAAAAAATGTTAAATCAACTTTTCCGTGAAAGAATTTCTCGCGCTTTGAAGCAGTGCTTTGGACTTAAATCCGCAAATGAATTCATCTCGAATTCATCTCTGGAATGCTGGCTTTTGTTTTCCACTGATTTTGAACATTTAATTTCTTATTTACACGCGTTTATACATTTTTTATACAGTTCCTCTGTAAATAAAAAATTAAATTTTCTAAATCCGTGAAAAACCAAAGCTTTGGATTCATTTGATTGGATTCATTTGCGAATGAAATTTTATTCAAAATGAATGGAAAAAGAATACAAAAACCAGATTCAAATGTAAAATTGAATTCCGATGCGTTTTTTGGAAGGATTTGTTTTGAATCCGCAAATGAGTCCAAGGGAATCCGAATTCATCTTGTCAGGCTCAAAAAATGAAATTTTGGCTTTTGTTTTTTACGGTTTTTTGGAAATTTGCAAATAGAAAATAAAATTTCCCAAATCCACGAAAAACTAAAGCCCGCATTCGACTTGAGCCTGCCTGGTAGATATGAATTCATTCCTTTGGATTCATTTGCGGACTCAGGTCAAAAAAGACTGGGCAGAAAAGTAAATATAAATATATTCAGAAGCTTTTGAAATAATTTCCCTCTTACTTGATTTTTCCTATGTATTTCTTTAAAAAATTGCCTAGATTATTTGTGTATCAATGTGTGTACATATATGTATGTTTGTATGCAAAGAAAAATAAAATTTTTGAATTAATTTACTAAAATTCAAATTTATATTTGAAAAATTTTTAAATGGACAATAAATAATATTTTTTGGAATTAATTAAAGTTGAAAAATTCATTTAAAAATTCAAATTTAAAATTTTTTTTTAAAACTTGTTTTTGAAGTTTTTTTGATTGCAAGATTTTTGCGACCGGCCAACTTTTTATACGAAATTTTGTAGAATTAACTCATCCTCAAACTCATCAATATGTAATTTTTTGAAAAAATAAAGTCAAACTTAACTAAAAAATGTAGCATTTTTATGAGCATATTAGTCGAAAAAAAAATTTAAATTTGGCCAAATTTTCAAATTTTTGTTTATTTTTTCCTTTTGATTTTCAAAATCGTGAGGGTATTTTTCAATTTTCGAAACCTCAAATTCATTTTCATCTTCAGTACCAAATTTCCGTTAAAATTTTGCTGAAATTTTGTTGCATGGTGAGAGTGCAACCTTTTACAGTTAAAAAATTTTCATTTCTAATACAGTTTTTTCTCCTTTTTTATTGTATTTTCAGACAAACAGCAACAAACAACAACAAAAAACAACAAACGAAAAAGTGTGACTTTTCTAAAAGTAAATTCCAAAAGTACCGAAAATGTTTCCATAAATAAATAAACGAAAGTCTCACTTCTCAAATTGTGGAATTGCCACGGCTTGATTTGCAGCTGTGCAAATTTGCGTGAGAGCAATTGGCGTGATTCGGCGTCTCCTTCACCACGCAAACATGTACAGTACTTGACAGAAGAATGTATTTTTTCGTTGTTTGTGTTTTTCAAAAATTCAAATTTCAAATTGCTAACGAAATATTCTTAAAAACCGTTAATCAGTAGTAGTAATGGTCGTAATTACTAATTCCGAAAAAGTGCTTCTAATTACGGCTTTTTGGTATTTTCGACGTTTTCTGAAAAAATTTCACTAAAAAATCCTCCAAAATTTCATCAAATTTTTTACAAATTTTTCTCTGGCGAGGCCTTTTTCAGATAAAAAAGTTTTTTTGCGCATTTCTAAAAGTATATAAAAAATTTTACTTTTTTTGATAAATTTTTTGATAGTCGATTACGAAATTACGAATTATGAAATTATGGGTTTTTGAGCCCAATTACGAAGACCAATTACGAACCAATTACGAAACGAATTGTCAATAATTTTCAAAAAAAAATTAGACATTTTTTTTCGAAAAATTAATAACAAAATTTTATTTACAATTTAAAGTTATGCCGAAATTCTGTTTATTATGCAGACATTTTTTGCCTTCAGCTTAATGAGCTTTGTGGCTTAATGATTATTGTTCACGGACAGCATTTCGTGTGCGCAAGTTTGGATTCTTAATAAGACGAGTTTTTTGTTTGAATTGCACACGAGAGAGGCGAGAACATCATATGTAGACCAAAAGATGAAAAAAATGCTGAAAAGTGAAGAAAATAATGTCAAACTCCTTCTAATGCCAAATTCTAATGCCAAATGCTAATGCTAACCGTCTTTGTTAACAGTAGAACATTTCCTCCTTTTTGCACTATTGTATTTTCAATGTTTACTGTACGTGCATACTGTACGTACTGTACGTGTTTGCAGCTGGCGTCGAAGAAGAAGAAAAATTGAGTTGAAAATTTTAAGCGCGTGGCATTCGCAAAATATTTTCAACGCAAAAAATGTTTACTCACAAATAATAAAAAAACGCAAAAATGTGAATTAAAAAAAAATTCAAAAGTACCCAAAATGTTTTCTATTTTTAAACAAATAAATGAAAAAAACCGTTCAGCTAATTTTGAAAAAATAACCTCTTAATTGCTCTTTGGTTTTTTGCCTTTCTGAATAAATATTTGGAAATTTTCTTTCTCCATCAACAATCGCACTACGCTAATTGGCAGGTGGACAAATTTGCATAGGAACAATTGGCGTAGTTCGGCGACTTTATTCAATGCAAAACACAAATTGAAGTGGTTTTAAAAGACGCGTCAAACGACGCAAAAACCATCAATTTGCAAATAAGTTATGAAGTTTCAACGTAATTTGCACTCGTTCCTCTACCTCCACCCCCTCCGTATCTCCAAACGGAAAAGTTTGCCTGCCAAATGTAGGGCATAAATGACCGGCACAGCAATATAGGACAAACGGTACATCGATTAGCGAGCAAAATAGGTGATTTAGGGCACAACTCGAGAGCACACAAAAAAGGCAAAAACAATGGAAACAGTATAGTCCCAGCAGAGCCTATATATTTTGCAGGCAAACCTTGCCGTTTCAATTTTCTTGAAAATTTGCTAGAAACTGTTATTTAGTTCAGTACAAAGATTGGAAACTTTTTCAGGGAAGGAAAGTCTTTTCATTTTTCACTTTCCTGTATATAAAACTGTGTCACACCTACCCCCTTGTGCCCCAATCCCTGTTCTTCGTTGAATACACACTTTCTCTTGTGTTCTAAGCCTTTATATCTCTCATTCTCTTTCTTATCTTTCATATCATTCTCGTCTCTCATTCCCGATTCTCATTCTGTTTATTCCTCATTCTCCTTTCATCTCGTTTGAAAAAGCGGGAATCATCGGTCACACATTCACTGTTCATTTTGCTTGAATTAAGTTTTGCGAAATTCATTTTGAAAATTTTCAGATACTGTCAAAGCGAAGAAATGGCACACTTCGCCGTCACCCTAGTGTTGTTCGGCGCCGGTATGGTTGGCGTGGCGTTGTGCTTGGACGCCGCGACCGGCAGCGTCAGCAAATACGGCCAATTGTCCGTCAAGGGTAATCAGCTGGTCGACAAGAACGGTAAACCCGTCCAGCTCAAGGGAATGTCGCTGTTCTGGAGCGTGTGGATGCCGCAGTTCTGGAATCAGGCGTCGGTGGACAACATCCGCAAGAACTGTCACTCGGACGTGGTGCGCGCGGCGATGGCGGTGGACAACGGCGGCTATTTGTCGGACCCGAACACGCAGCTCAACCTCGTGTACGCGGTCATCGACGCGGCGATCAAGGACGACATGTACGTAGTCGTGGACTGGCACGACAGCAACGCGGAAAGCCATCTGGCGCAGGCAAAACAATTCTTCGGCACCATCTCGAAGAAGTACGCCGGCAAGCCGAACATCATCTACGAGACGTACAACGAGCCACTGCAGGTGTCTTGGTCGAACGTGGTGAAGCCCTACCACGAGGCAGTGATCGCCACCATCCGCACCAACGACCCGAATAACGTGATTGTGTGCGGAACGCCGACCTGGTCGCAGGACGTTCAACAGGCGGCTGCCGATCCCATCAAAGACTTCAAAAACATCATGTACACACTCCACTACTACGCGGGCACGCACGGCGCGTCGTTGCGCGACCCGGCGAAGGCGGCCTTCAACGCCGGTCTTCCCATATTCGTCACCGAGTACGGGACGGTGAACGCGGATGGCAATGGTGACGTCGCCGCCGCCTCGTCGCAGGACTGGTGGACGTGGCTTAACCAGGCGAACATCTCCTACATCAACTGGGCTATCTCCGACAAGTCCGAGGGCGCGTCCGCGCTCACGCCGGGCACCACCGCCGCGCAGGTGTGCGCCGCCGACCATCTGACCGCCTCCGGTAAGTTCGTCGTCGCCGCCAACAAAGCCTAATCAGTGCGATACTTCCCCACAAAAAAATGTTTTTTACACCCTTATGCCTTCAAAGAAAAGAAATATTTACAAATCAATTAGTTTCATTTTGGTTTGCAATAAGTTTTCTATATGAATGGTTTGTGTGTAGTAGATAAAGTAAATAAACTTTGTTAGAATAAATTAACTTTACAATACAATACATATATGTACCTCAACAACAAAATGCGAAATACATAACCAGATAGAGTTTATTATGTTTTCCGCTAATCACAATTTTAATATTCATCATATTCACTTTTTTACGTTAAAAGTGGCGTAATGAAAGTCTCTAAAAATGAAAAAATTTTTGATCAATTTGATCAAATTGTGGCCGCTTTTTGCGCAAATTTGCTGCTGCTACCACAGATACCACATATCATCACTGTTACTGTTGTTGCGCTTGTGCTGTTCCGTCTGCTGCTTTTTCTCTGCACAACAGCAAAAAGCGCGTAGTGAATACCCCCAACAGCTAAGAAATATGTGCATTTAGCCCCAAAACAAGTTATCGGCAAGCAAGTTATCGGCATAGGTTGTGTTTTTCGCATTTTTGCTGCCATATTTTTTTTGTTGTTGCATTTTGTGGTGTAAATTTTTTAAATTCTTTATGTTCGCTGCTATATGTCTGTCCTCCGTCTGCTGCATTTTTTTCTCGCATTCGCTGCTGGCTGTGCTTTTTGCCTGCTTTTTATTATGAAAAAGCAGATAGACTTGATAGCAGCTGCTTCTGCTTTCTGCTCGATTTTATTTTGCCAAAAATTTTAAACATTTTTCCCTCAAAAGTTTGATGAAATTATAAAAAAAGTTTCAATTGGTATAAAATAATTTTATGAATTTGGAATTGTAAAATGTTCAACAAAAATAATAAACATAAAAATACAAAACGGCATTATTTCCACAAAAAATTCAATAAAATCAAAGAGACCTCAAAAATTCGAAAATTCAAAATTCAAAAAACCGAAAAATCTAAAAATTCAAAATCTAAAAATTCGAAATTTAAAAATTCGAAAATATTTTCAAACCCAAAAGTTTCTCTTCAATCAAAAATAAAATTTTCTTTTCTTTTTTACCATAAAAATAAATAAATTTAATTGAAAAAAAACTTCCAAACTTTTGGATTTGTGAAATTTTCAACCATTATGTAGAAAAAAGTGTGACAAAGACTAAATTTGCAAAAAGAAGTACATATTAACAGTGAATTGAACATTTCAAAAATGAAGATAAAACTTTAATAAATTTATTGTGACTAGTGCGAAATAAATGAAAATGGCAAACGAATTAAGGAAAAAATCAGAAAAGTGATTAAAAATTAATTTTTTCAATTAAATTTTCCAAAATATTAACCTCAAAAAAATAAAAATTAAATTTTTCTCGATAAAATCAAAGAAAAAAGAAAAAAAGTGGATGAACGAAGAAAAAGTGGATTGGATCTAAGGTGTTGGGACATTTCGGGATTGCCATTTCGGGATCGGACATTTCGGGACAGACATTTCGGGACGGACATTTCGGGATTGGACATTTCGGGATTATACATTTTTTTTCAATTTCACCAACTAACCAAGCTTCATCAAAAGGGTAATTTATAGGGGAAAAAGAGAATTTCCAAAAAAGCAAACTTTCCATTTCCAAACCATAGCCTTAGGCCCTCACCACCACCAACCAGTAGCAAGGCTATGCGGAGCCTTGAGCAGGCTACTTGCCGAGTCCATTTTTTTCTGAAATTTCTTATGTGACTTTTTTTAGGATGTCTTGCATTGTTTCCATTAGTTTTGAAGCGATTTAAAACAAAAAATCTAAAATAATTGAAATTATATCTTGGTCTTT
>SAUE01000426.1:11312-22420 GCA_009724625.1 Deladenus siricidicola | reverse complement strand
GTGGTTTTTTAGAACTTTGATTGGTTCTATTATAACTGGCCGGCGAGTAAAGTCCGGTGAAAAATTCTTTCAGATTGGGAATCAGCACTTCAAATAGAAGTAGAACAAAGTATGAAACCCGAAAAAAATTTTGGAAAAAAAAATGAAATGTATAATCCCGAAATGTCGTCCCGAAATGTCCGATCCCGAAATGGCAACCCCGAAATGTCGCATCACCGAACGAACGACCTAGTTATTACTACGGTAGGCGTCCGAAATTATTATTATTATTATTACTGTATGTGTTCTCGAAACGAAACGTAAAAAGAAATGCAAGATGAATGGCTGGCATCTATGTATACAATAAACACAAACACACACACACACACACACAAACACACAACTATTGTATGTATAGTAGGTATTAGGTAGAGACCGTCGTGTCGGTCGTGATGTGATGTACCGGAGTGTGGAGAAGTCTCGGCAGATACGGAAGATACGATAGATTTTTGTTGTTGTTGTTGTTGGCTTTCGTGTCTACCATACTCGACACTTTTTCAACGGATTCATCACACTACCCACCGGACAATTGTAAGCGGACGAAAAATCATACGAATTCGAAAGCGGCCCTTTTACCCTGGAAAGTTTAGATTGAAAATGTTGAAAATAATGAAAAGTACACCTCAAAACAATTATTACATACATGTAATTTAATAAATTGTTAATGCTTTTAATTATATTATATACATGTATATGTAATTAAAAGCATTAACAACTTATTAAATTACAGATGAAATTTTTAAATTTAATATACATATTACATATGCATACATAAGTATTATGTTGTCAGAAAGTTCTTTAATTTTTTAAAAATTTTTTAATTTGTTTTTTTTTGGAAAAAAAATAGAGTAATGAAATAGAGTAATGGATGATGATAGTTTAAAGTAGAACTTAGGCAATTTTGAAAAAAAGATCTTAAAATTAAATGTTTTTAATACGATATTTGGAAAGTTGCGGTATTGTATTTTTGATAAGTTGTCAAAAAATGACATACAGTACTCGTATCGTATCATATAATCCGAGTAAAAATGTAATTTTTAACAGAGAATTCAAATTTCAATGTTTGGGAATACAATTTTTATTGGAAATATCTTTTTTGGTCTAATTTGGTGTAAAAGTAAATAATACAGTAATCTACTAATCTACCGTATTCCTAATAATATCGTATTCCGAAACATTAATGTAATACATATGTTACCTTTTCACAGCTTGAATACGGCAAAAACGAAATAAAAACAAAAAATTTCCGAATAACCTAATATACATATTTATATTAGTATTATACATATGTATGTATGTATATTAATTATATTTATATTAATTTTATTTATTTTTTTATTTATTATTTACGATATTTTCTTTAAATTTTTTTTAATTTTTTTAAATATTTTTGTAAGTAAAAAATAATATAAATAAATCAAAAAATGAAATTGTTTTTGCTTTTCAAAATCGATTTAGTTTTAGGCCACCTACCTAATCGGGCCGGGGGAGTGCTCGGAGGTTCGGAGTTTGCGAATTGCCTCTTTGTCATTCATTATTCCGCACCAAATCTGTAATAATATGTACACTGCATGACAAAAGTTTAAGAACACCCATTTTTGGGGTTACGGTACTTCAATGAACTTTTTTCGAAAAACGAATTATTCCACGTGATTCAGCACCCCAAAAAACGTACCTGTCTCCTTTTTTCGTTCTGATATCGTGCGTTTTGGACTCGTGTGGGAAAATCATGAATTTTGGGGTGTGACAAGAGTTTAAGAACACCACACCAAAGGCCGGTTTTATTAAATTTAAACATCACACAACCAAAAATAAAAAATAATAAGAATTAATAGGACCTCCCTCATTCGTTATGAGATCAAAAAAATAAAGAGTCGGAGAGCCTTATGAGCTAGTTTGGCTTTATGTGCCTCCAGGCGACCGAAATCGCATCTTTCGGCTCCGGTACATTTACAAATTATTTGTTATTGGCATACGTGCGATTTCGATCGCCTGGAGGCACATGGAGCCAAACTTGCTCATCCGACTCGATCAAACACCGAATTTTTTTATCTCATAACGAATGAGGGAGGTCCTATTAATTCTTATTATTTCCTTTTGGTGTGGTGTTCTTAAAAAAGGCCTTTGGTGTGGTGTTCTTAAACTTTTGTCACACCCCAAAATTCATGATTTTCCCACACGAGTACAAAACGCACGATATCAGAACGAAAAAAGGAGACAGGTACGTTTTTTGGGGTGCTGAATCACGTGGAATAATTCGTTTTTCGAAAAAAGTTCATTGAAGTACCGTAACCCCAAAAAATGGGTGTTCTTAAACTTTTGTCATGCAGTGTATGTATATATGTATGTGCAGTCAGAAACTTTATTTTTCACTTTTTGAAAAAAATAGTTTTTTGGTAAGACAAAGACAAAATATCAAACAAAGATAAAAGAGATAAAGAAAAAAATGGATAAAAATAAAGAAAGAAAAAAGTAAATGCAAAATAAAGACAAAAAAACCTGTGCATAGTTGAGGAAGAAGAGCTGGTCCTGAGTGAGATTGACGCCGGGCAGTCGCTGTGGGATGGGGTGGAACTTTTCGTACTTCTTGTAGGCTCGATAGGCCTGCTTGAGACCGCCGTTGTCGGCGATGTTCTCGCCTTTCGTGCTGCGGCCGTTGATCCGCATCGCGATCTGCTCCAGCATGTAGTTCGAGTACTGTAGAATGTATACATTATACATATATGTATTTGTCAACAAAAAACAATTCTGCTTTGCAAAAATCGCTCATCTATATGGTTTTATATGTATTAAAAAATATTTTATTTGAAGATATTTTAATACAAATATTTAACGCAAGACCACAGCCGATCAGAAAATGTTGAAGAGTCATGGTCAAAGAAAATTTTGGAAAAACAGATGAAAAAGTCTATCATATTCAGCCCAAGAGGCGTGGTTAAAAAAGTGAAATGGATCAAAATATTACCTGGTCTTCGATGCATTTCGCTTTTTCCTCAAACTTGACAATTGTCGCATTGTCCCACCACTGCCGAATGTTGCCCAAATTGTCGTAGAGGCGGCCCCGATCATCGAAGCCTAAACACAACAAAAAATTACATAAAATGTAAATGCAATCAAATTTGGTGACAGCAGTAACATATACATACATACACATAACGGTATCTATAATAGTAAATAAATGTGGATAATTTAAAAATATGAAAAAAGGGTAACCGTGAGTGATTTCGTGTCCGATGACCACACCAATGCCACCATAGTTCATCGAGCGTGGAAAGTGTTTGTTGTAGAAGACGGGCTGAAGAATTCCCGCAGGAAAAACTAAAGAAATACAGTATGTACATATGTATACATATCAGCAATTATGTATATCAAAAGGTTGCCCAAATTGTCGGTATGTACATAGTTTAAAGAGATGATTAATATTTTACTGATTTCGTTGGTGTTCGGACTGTAGAAAGCATTAACCAGCGCTGCGCCCGCCACCCACCTAAACCACAGTTATTGAAAGCACAGATATTGAAAGCATATTTATTATTAGATCATAATTGTTAACAAAATTTTTTACGAGCCGAACAAACATTTTGTGTTCACATCGGATCAAAAAAAATTAAAATACATTAAAATTATAAAATGGCTAAAATTCAATATTTTTTCAATTCCTTTTCTAATATTTTTTTCTGAAATTTTAAATTTTTAAGTTTTTTAATGTTTATTTTTATTTTTTAATCTTTTTTCAATTCGAACATTACTTTTTTAATTTTTTTTCTATAAAATTTACGTTTTTTGAGTCAAATCAAATTTGAATAAAATTGAATTGAATAAGCGTTGAATGCAGTCGACGTACAGTTTCAGTCATCTACAGTTTTTTGTTCCAATTTACTCGCCTACTCACTGTAATCTAATTTCAAATAGCCTATTGCGGCTTTCTTCACTATATTAGCCTACTGTAACCGTAGCAATATCATCTACATGCGTGAGAAATGATATGAAAAAAGCAACCAACTTACGTGTTCACCACTCTACAAAACAAACACTGATGTTTGTTTGTTTGTTCGCAAAATGGGAAAAAGAAAGTTTTGTGAAAATAAGACGGAAAAACGAACGCGAACCTCTCCCTGTCCACGGGCAATCGAATGCGCTCGAGAATGTCTTTTTGGTACATTTCGTAGAATTGGAATTTTGTGCGATAGTAATCGCGCTCGTAGACGACGTAGCGCTTGTATTCCGCGTCGACGGCCGACGAGTCGTTCAGGTAGTCGGGGTAGCCGATCTTCTGGTTCATCGTGTGCACCTGAACACGCAGACAATGTACATATTATACATAACAGGGGTGAGTCGAAAATGAATTTAAATTTTCAAAAATCAAAAATCGAAATTCGAAAAAAGAAATTTGTTGAAAATTCAAAATAATTTTCAAAAAACTTTTAAAAAATTTCAAATTTCGACTAATATTCTCATAAAAATGATGCATTTTTGAGTGAATTTTGACTGTTTTTCTTCAAAAAATACTTATAAAAATTTTTTCCAAAATTTTAAAAATTTTCATAATTTTCGAAAAATGACCAATTTTTCGAAACTCGGCATTCCAAAGACTTTTATGATTTCGAAAATCGAAAATTTTATCATACAAAAAAATATGTCCAGAAATATTGTTTAAAAAAGTTGTAACAATTTGCATCTGAAAACTAATGCCAAATGTACCTGAACACAATACACAATACACACGATATACAGCAATTTGTCTAACCAAATGAACTATTTAGCAATTTAGCAAAGTAGCAATTTAGAAATAAAATTTTAAAAATAATACTTTCCCTAAGACACACAATATCTGGAAAAATTATTTTAAAAAGTTGTAACAATTTGCATCTAAAAACTATGCCAAACGGTTCAAGCTCAAGCCAAACGGTTTAATGCAAAAAATCGATGATAATCAAAACATATTAGCTTTTTTGTCGTTCGTGTTTTTGTTGTTATTGAATAAATTTGTGTTGTCATGTTTTGGTGCAAGACAAAACCTTAAAGTCTGGGAAAACAAACTAAAAATTTTTTTTGAAGATTGATTGCGAAACAAAAAAATTATTGCAAAAACAAAACCTATGACGAAATTGAGGCACCCTGCAAAAAATTTAAAAAAAGTTTACTTTTTGCTTGGCAAAGGCTTTCGTCTCGGGCGTCAGCCAATCCTCCTCGTCGAGCAATTCTACAAAAGCCTCCATGATGAGCGCGATCATCTCCTCCACTTGCGCCTTCGCTTCATGATCAAAGTGATTTTTCACGTAAATGCTCGACGTCGCCATCGGCATGAGGCTGTTTATCCGCGTCACACAACCGTGCCATCGCAACTTTTGCACCATCATCACTAGAGCGAAAAAGTTTTTTTTGTTTTTGATCAAATTAAAGATAAAAATTTATTTATTCTTTTATTAAAAATCAAAAAAGAGCTTACGGTTTAATGTTCGATAGAACTTGAACATTGTGAGGGCAAATGGGTCGGGCAAGTCGCGGAGCATTGCCTTGAAGAACCAACACCAAGACAAATAGTTCACGATTATCCTAGAAATTGAATAGTTTTCGATTATCCTAAACATCCTAAACATTAAAAAATGGTTGGTTATCGTAAACATTTGCATTTGCTGTCTCAGACTAAAACATAAATAATTTTAATATTTCTAATTTGCTAATTTGTATTTCTGTTTTTTATATATTAAATTAATATTATTAATTCAAAATTTAAAAATAATACATACACCTTTTTGCGGTAAATATTAAGAAAAAATAAACTTGATGACTACCATTCCACTATTCTGACCTTTTCACTCGTGTCAGTCTTGGAGGGAGGGGGGATGCAAGCATATTGGAAGGGAAGGAGGGGGGATGCAAGCATGTCATTAAGAAAATTTTTATGATTTTTAAACAAATTAAAGTTAAACTTTCCAGTCAAGGAAAAATATATTTTAATGCAATATGTACTACATATATGTATGTAATAGAAACATGACCATAGTTTGATAAAAAAATAAATAAAATAAAATGTAAAAAAGCGCAAAACGAATTTGTTTATTCGAAAAAATGGGGCTCGCCTTGGCTCGAACTGCGGCAGAAGGCGGTCGAGTCGATTCACAAAGTCGACGCCGTAGATAACGACTTCGGTGGAGTCGTTGAAGCGAATGTTGCGGTTCTCCTTGTCCTGAATGCCCTCGAAGATGGTGTTGAAGAAGATGAGCCAGTCGAAGTTGGGGAAATGCGCTTTCATCTGCCCGATCGTCCACTTTGTATAGAGCTCGGCAATGTCGTGGCGTTGGTCCTCGGCCACGGTAATCTGAAAATTACAGACAAAAATTATAAAAATTTGCTTTTTTCACTTTTCACTCTCGACAATAAAAATTTTTGTTTGAAAAAATACGACAAATATATGAGAAAGTAAAAGTTATATACGTTACATACTTTTCCATTGCAAATGAAAAAAAACTTTTCCATTGCAGTAAAATACTATGTATTTTACAGAAATAAATTTTATCATACATATTTTGACTTACGTTGGCGAGTTCCGTCTCGAACTGCAAAATTTCGAGTGAATCGCGCTCGGCCACCTTCGCGTCTGCGTTCAGCAGCACGAGAACGTCGCGCACCAAAGTCCTGTACGCGAGTCGCTCGTCCTCAGTCTCCAACAACATGTAAAAATCCCTCGCAAACAGATTTAACGCCGGCTGATCGATCTAAAACCGTAAAATTTCAAAAACTACAAAAAAATTTAAAAAAATATATAAATAAATACAGTAGTGAATTTTTGAGTAAAGAATTATTATTTCTCTCTTTATTAATTTTACTTAAAATTTTAATTTTTTTGTTTATTCAAAAAAAATCTACCAAAAGAATGTGCTTTTCCGAATTTTTGTCGTCTGGCTGTACAGTGGCTTTGAAGAGGGAATCTGCGCGAAATTTCGCCACCATAATACCGTAGAGGCGTTCGATGCTGGTGCGCGAAGTAGCGCGCGTGTGCTCCAGACTCGGCCAACCGCCAAAGTCCAAAAGCACCGCGTCGAACACGCTGCGCCAAGTGTTCGTTATTGCCGCTAAAATGAGATGAGAGGTACATACATATATACATATGTAAGTAAAATGAGAATATCATTCACCAATAATTATCACTGATCATTCACCAAGAATATCATTCACCAAGAGAGAGTATCATTCACCAATAATTATCACTGATGAAGCTTAAGTTGTCTAATATGCATACATACAGGTGCGGCAGAAAAACGATCATCAAGAGTTTTTGCAATAGAAACTTTGTTCCTTTATCATTCAAAAAACTAACAATTAATAACAATAAACAACAGTTGTGGCTATAGCATATTCAGTTAATTTCGAAGTGGCACACTTGTGCTTACGATACAAAAAATTTTGGTCGCGCCACGCACCCTTTCTAGCGACGTTCGAGCCCTTTGTTTTTTTTTTGGAAATAAATTTGGAATAAAATATTAAATGAACATGAAAAATTATGAAATCAGACGTACTGGTAGAGAAAAACATGGGCTATCCAAATTAATAAAAATATAATGGAAAATTTTCGTGTTAGAACAACAAAAACTTTTGATGATCGTTTTTTTTGCCGCACCCTGTAAATATAATAATGAATAGTAGTGAGTGTAGGTAAGAGGGGGAGAGGAATTTTTAAATAAATGGATGTAAATACAGATAAAAAAAGACAAATGACAAAATAATAAAAAATTAATAAAATATAGTATATTTTGTTGGATGGCAATTATATACGCAGACTTACATTCGTTAAGGCACATGTGATAGAACGCTTTCGCCTTACTGACCGCATCCCCGCTCACATCGCGTACCGGCTCGTCTTCCAGCAGCTCTGAAATCTTCAATTTTTATACATATACGTAAATACGTACGTATATATGTATGTATAATAGGTGAACATATATAATAAAATAATATTTTAACCTCATATATGTAACTTTCATAAAATGTTTTTCGTTATTTAAACAATATTTTATATATGGCTATGCTCGTAAAACATTATAATATACATACATACATACATACATACATACATTTATGTAATACATATTTTATTTTCGACTAATGTTGTTTCTATTGAAAGAAAAATGTATAGTTTGACATTTTGATTGTACAATAAGAAAATATAGTTCAAGAAAATCGTTTTTATTTTATGAATCATTTTTGCAAAAAGCTTTCGCTTTTGATTTTATTTCATTCTGGAAAAATTGTGGAAATTTGCCTGGTCGTGTGTGTATTAAATAAAAAGTAATAAAGGAAAGGCTATTGTGAAAAGAACATGGGGGCTCAGCGACAATATTTTAATATTCGGAGATTTTAATTTGAAAAGTGTGAAATATTCGGATAATTTGGTAAATTGGTGATTGAAATTATTCGGTAATCCAGAAAAATACACATACGTATTAAAAAACGTGAAACGTAATTCGTAATTTGTTTCATTAGTTACTTTGAATCAGTGAATACGGAGTTAGTTTGTGAGAAACAAACTTCTGAGTTAAGCAATTGAGTTTTCGCACGAATAAGAGTCGTGATTGGTCTACACGATTGTTGCGATTTGTTGCTGCTCAACTTTCGTTAAAAATTGAACAAACGTATGTGTGGAGTGATTCAAGTTGTACACTAGGTTGGATCTCTACCACAAAAGATCAACCAATTTTTATACAAAATCGTCTTAATGAGATTCGATTGAGTACCGCGCAATTTCGATTTGTACCCGGCAAGGAAAATTCTGCCGACGTGGCGTCGCGAGGTACAAGTCCTGATAAGTCGAAAAATGACAAAAGTTGGTGGAATGGACCGTCATGGTTGTCGCTAGAACCTACTAACTGGCCATCCAATACAAACATTGAATCTGAAGTTGCTCGAGAAGAAGGCGAGGTGGCGGTTATGAATGTAACGTTGGAAAAAATCGAATCCATTTTTGATCCTACGACTGTCAGTTCGTGGAAAAAATTGCTTAGACGAACAAGCATTATATTTCAATTTCTGAAGTGGGTTTTTCGCAATTCAGAAAAATTTGCGACGAATTCAGTGAGTAGCGTTATTGGACACAATTCAGTTGAAAATTTACAATGTGCAGAAAAATACTGGATTAAAAATATTCAGCATTCAACAATTCATGACGAATTTCTAAAATTCAATTCGATTCAAAAGTCATTAGACTTACAGAAGGATGTCAGTGGAATTTTAAGGTGTCACGGACGACTAATAAATGTTTCTGAAGAGAATCCTATCTACTTACCAATAAATCATTACGTAACAAGCCTAATCGTCATGCATTACCATTTTAAAAATGCGCATCTCGGGACACAACAATGCTTGACGGCAATTCGTCAGCGCTTTTGGATTCCAAAAGGAAGGGCACGAATCAAAAAAGTTGTCCATTCTAATTGTTTTGAGTGTCGAAAATCATTGGCAAAACCATTCCAATTGCCATCATTTCCACCATTTACAAAAGACAAATTTATAAGATGTTCACCATTCCAATCGACAGGGCTTGATTTGTTTGGCCCAATTAATTTAATATTGGACAGACACGACGAGTTCAAAGCATGGGTTCTCATTTTGACCTGTATGACCACGAGAGCAATCCACATGGAGTTATGTGAAGATATGTCAGCAAAGGTTTTTTCTCAGGCATTTCGAAGATTTATTGGTCGCCGCGGCAAGCCATCAGACGTGTATTCCGATAATGCGCCACAAATCGTCGCAACTTCAACCATCATCAAGGAAATCACCTCATTTTTTAACGAAGGACAAATTGATTGGCATTTTATATCACCGGCTGAGCAATTTTTATATATCACCGGCTGAGCAAATTCATTGGCATTTTATATCACCGTATTCTCCGTGGAAAGGGGCCCACTATGAACGCCTAATTGGCATTGTCAAGAATGCGCTCAGAAGAAGCATAGGCAAAAGTCGAGTTGAACGGATAGAATTCACTTCTATTCTGTGTGAGATGGAAGCGATTGTAAATGCCCGTCCTCTAACGTACGTTTATGATGAGGTAGAATCTGTAGTAATTCGACCAGTCGATTTTTTGTGCCCATTTCAAAATATTTGGACTCTAATGCGAGAAAATGATGGTGACGATTCAACATTTCAAGGAGAATCAAAAACACGTGATGAGCTGTGGAATTTCTGGCAGAAAGGGTTAAAAAGACTGGACAAATTTTGGGAAATTTTCGAACAAGAATATGTGCAAAGCTTGAGAGAAAGGTATCTCCTCGAACATAAACAAGCTCGCTCAACACTATCAAAAGTTCCTCGCGTGAACGAAATTGTGTTGTTAAAAGAAGACGATACGCCACGAAATAAATGGGCACTCCGCAAGATTGTTGAAGTCGAAACTAGCGAAGTAGACAACATAATTCGTACAGCGGTAGTCGAATAAGAAGAAATATCGCCGTCCTCTCAATTTATTGTTTCCTTTGGAAATATCGCAAGAAGAACAAAATCCAACAAGTAAGAATGAAAACGATAAGCAAAGAGAAGAAAAACAAGAAGTGATCCCAAGAAATCAGCATCGATATGAGACTCGATTTAAAGAAAAACATCGGATTGCAATGAACTGCATCACACTACATACATTCAACAAATACTTTCTTCTTCTCTCAGCAATAATGATGTTTTCTACTGTTCTAGGTAGTCAGTGTGATATGACAACACCACAAAAATATAAAGTTATTCATAATCAGATT
Organism: Deladenus siricidicola; assembly: GCA_009724625.1. Lineage (NCBI taxonomy): Eukaryota > Metazoa > Nematoda > Chromadorea > Rhabditida > Sphaerulariidae > Deladenus > Deladenus siricidicola. Next base: position 11,636 of record SAUE01000426.1, on the reverse strand, counting down.
TGTACGGAAACAGGATTTGCCATCTTGCAAGCCGAAAATGGAAATCTGTATGGTTTGAGATTAACGTGTCATAATGGACATCTAAAGCCTATCAGAAGCCAATATTATTTCCATAATGATGGTAGTTATTGTGGCCCTATATGTCAATGCCAACGCCTGGGCATCGGATTGTTCGTTTTACCGCGGACAAGTCACACGTTTTTCTACAATTCAACATTCGCAGGTGCAAAAAATCTTGAAAGCGAATTACCATTTTTCAATGGTAATTCGCTTTCATTGCTATTTTCCAAAAAACCAAATAGGAATTTTGGAAACAAAACAAGA
>SAUE01000425.1:50132-63622 GCA_009724625.1 Deladenus siricidicola | reverse complement strand
ATCATGGAGGGTAGCTACCCCTCCCCCATCTTTTCTCGGAGAGGGGTAGCTACCATCTAACAACTCCCCCCCCCCCCACAGTTCATAATTTAAAAACTTTTTTGTCACCATTTAAAAGTATATTTGATTCGCTTGCAATTGTTGAAGTCTAATTGGTGTTGATCGAACAAAACTATCAAATGGCAACAATTCTCGCATGTTTTTTCCATTGGAGGTTATATTACATGGAGATTGGTTTTTTGAAGCAAATTTCTTTTCATACTCCAGATCGTTACGGTAACACGGCTGATCCGACGTTTGGCCAACCATCAAATGGAGAAGTTCCGGAGATCGGTGCTGGAGAACAAAAATGTGGCCGGAAAAGTGTCTACCGCGTCCTCCAAACACTCTGACCCGAAGACTCAATAGATGCTAGTATCTAAGGAAAGGTTGGCGATTTAGGAGGAACATTCTCATAGCATTTTATTCATTTTTTATTATTATTTTTAATATTTATTTTATTTTTTTATTTAACTTTTAATTTTATTATTTAATTTTTATTGTATTTTTATTTGAAGCAATTAAAATCTTTCTACCAAAAGAAAGATTGGTGGTCTAATCTTCATAGTAATCTCTAAATTGGTGGCCTAATTAGCTAGTGCATTTATTTAAGCTTCACACTTAATTATTCAGGGGAGAGGAGCATGCCCACCATTGAGAAAATTTTTCAAATTTTGTAAGCAAATCGGAGATAATTTGGGATACCCCCCTCCCGATTCGCAAAATTTAACGAAAATTTTTTGATTGCACCCTCCCCATTTTGAAATCCAAGATGTTGCACATGAGAAACATCAAACTCTTTTAATTGTAGGCTAAGATCTCGTTTTTTACTGCTTTGTGATGTATTCAAGTACACATAATGAAAAAAATCGCTTTTTCGATTAATTTTGTTACGAGACGAATGACCACTCTTTCTCTGCACATATGTATATGCATGCATACATACATACGTATGTGCCACGAGTGTGAGCTGTGCGATTTGTTTGTGAACTTAAGCGGATGTTGTTGGCTCGATTATTATTAAAATTATGTTTAAAGTCTCTTCGACCTTATCATCGTCAATAGTGTCATCCTCAAAGTGTCATGTCTCATCATTTTGTGAAGCGAAATGATGCGATTCCTTTAGATATTTCTCGGATTTGGTTCTAGTGGGATTTGTCGGCGATTATTTTTATCGTTTTTCTTCAAATATTTCTCGAATGTTTTCCTTCACATATCTCTTTGATTGTTTTCCCCAAAATATCTTTTGCTTTTCGTTGCACTTTTTTATTCCATCTTTTTTCTGAATCAAGTTGCCCTTTTTTCACTCTCATTCTCGATGGCGGCCAGCTGTGTGGCAGTTTTATTTGGACACTTTTTTTCGAAAGAAGAAAAAATGGAATAGTTTTTGTTTTTTCTCGTTAATTTTTTTCTGTCATCCGTCCACAAACTTCACATAAATCTGTTTGCTAGTGTTTTTCAATATATCTTTACCTTTATCATTTTCGCTCAGTGTGCAATGATCGTAATGATTTAATAAAAAATGATATGGAGGAGATGGTATATATATATATATATATATATATATATATATATATATATATATATATAGAGCTTTACATCTTGTGTGGCTATAGTTATGATAATAAATTATAATTTTTTATATATATTTATTTTCGTTATTGCTCGATGTTCATTCGTATAGGAAAATTCAACTTATTTTCAATAATGAACTTTTAGCGGTGCTGCTGTTCAAAATGTGTAAATAACAAAAATGTGAACAACTGTCGAAGAGATGAGTCTTCGCTTAAATCGCCGGCGTTCGTCGTCGCTGAATTCGAATAGTTTGTTGTCGACATTGAAGCGACGAACGAGCATTACGGCGAATGACTTCGACCAAGTACAAATCCTGCTACAGGTGACTGATTCGGTTGAATTGAACTTCTCTCCTCCGCTCTCACGGACAATCTTTTTTTATTTGAATTTTTTTGTGAAATTTTTTCTTAAAAGTTCCCCTCCCTCCGATCAAATTTTTTCCTAGTCGTTTGAATGTTTTCTAAAACAATTCGGAATAGTTTTCATAAGCTGTAAAATTGTTTTATAAACGCTCGCATAATTACCGAAATGCTTCATATTTTTTGTATGTGTTAAAATTATTTTCGAAAATTATTATTTTATTTTAGAAGCGTAAGAAGTTGACCACGCCATTCATTTTCATGATAATTACCGGCACTCCGGTATTCATTTTCTCGTATCAGATCATGCTATTTCACAAGGAGCCACTTGGAGAGGTAATACTTTGAAAATTATACGAGGGACCAAATCACAGTGAAAATTATACGTGGGACCAAATTACAGTATTCAAAAAAACTACCAGAAAGTTATTGTCTAAAATATGATTCATATGGAAAAGGATGCATTTTTTTAATCTGAGAAAATTCTTCTTGCAAATGTCAGGAATTAAATACTTTTTATCAGTATCTAGGATTTTGGAATGAAGAGGGGGAGTGGTAATTTTGCTTCCTTGTTCGCCAGGTAAACTTTTCTTGATCCCGCATATGTTTTTCAGGTGCTGAGCAAGGAGCTGAGCGTGGCGGAGATGAGCGCACAACTCTACCACACTTTTCTCAGCCCCATCTCGTGGCTAGCCATTCTTCTGCTGGCGCAATTCCAATTGTTGTTTCTGTGGTGTCTGCCGGCGGAGGACCAAGTAGTCGTCACTACTTCGGGTAATTTAAAGTGAAATTTTTTTGAAATTGATTGATTTAACATAACCGGTGGCATAGAAATTTTTCATAATTCAAAAATTTTTAAGGCTTATATTTCTGCTTGCAAAGATCAGAAAGTTAATGGTGGTTTTGGAACGAATGCTTTCGATGAGTTCCTTAGTTTGGCACTAAAAAGTCTTTAAAAAATTCAAAATTTCTAAAAAAAAATTTGCGTGAAGGGTAGCTACTCCCCTTTTGCCAATTTTTACCATTTTCATTGGCAGTCGAATTTAGGCGCCAAATACTACACAAAACACAGCAGTTTCGACTCGTGTGTGCTGATTTGTCTTCTTTACATGCTCGGTTCGTCGATCGGCCTGTATCCCGGCGAGGCCATCTACGCGAACTGGATCGGAATTATGTTTGTGCTTTCCCTCTTCTCCATCGTCCTGCAAATCTTCCTCTTCAGTTTTTATTCGCAGGACTCGCCGCCAATCGGCCCGATGAATGGAAGTGGAGGTGATTTTTATAATGAAAATTTATGTAATATTTTTCAAATTTCGCTTTTACAAGTCCTTCGTCGTCAGCAATGGCGTGTTTAGGGAGGGTGGCGAAGGGAAAAATTGAAATTTTTGGATCTTGCCCCCCTCCCCAAAATTTAATGTAATGATTTTTTAGCATTTTTTCTTAAATTTTAGTCCAATAACTTTTAGTCCAATAGTCTTGTTGAAAATTTTTTTTATTCCGACTTGAGTGTGAGAGGAGTATGGGGGGTTTACGGGGTGAGAGGAGTATTGGGTCTATAGACATTTTGGATTCGTGATTTTTTTCGTCGGGAGGGGGTATTGAGTCTACGAACCATGTGCAATTTTTCCTGGTTCATTTTTGGTTCCTAGCGTTCAGAGCCCAGCTTCATCTCCGAAGTGTTCTTCGGCCGTCATCTTCAGCCGGTGATATTTGGCGTGGACGTGAAGATGTTCATCACAAATCGCATAATGCTCACGCTGTGGTCGCTGTACATAATATCGGCGATTTACAACCACAAAAAAGTGTTCGGAAAGCTGTCAGGTTTAGTCGTCTCTCGTTTATTATGAAAATTAAGAAGTTGATCATCCATTTTGAAGTCAAATTTGATCTAAATAGTGATGCAAAAAATCGAACTAATGAAAAAGTGTCTCGTGGATTGAATTCTCCTTCAATAATAACCCAAGTTTTGGTATTTTGTACAGAAGAAAATTCCGCTGAAAATGCGGTTATTGGTTCATTATTGCGAAAAGACTATTACTGGGATCGATTGTTTCAAAAATATACATGAAAAAATGTTTTATGCAATTGTTTCGAAAATATGCAAATAGACCCACCAGTGGCGTGCCAAGAAATTTTCCACAGGGGGAGGGGGTAAGCTCCAGAAAATGTATTATTTTAAGGACTTATATTTCTGTTCGCAAAGATCAGCCAGGGGGCAGGTTGGCCCCCTTTCCCGAAATGAAAAAAAAGTAAAATTTTTATGTTTTACCAAATAATAGAAAAACAATTTGGTTTTGGCTCCCCTCCGAAAAATTTTTTGGCGCCTCTGGTCGTAGCCAAAAAATTATTTTTCGGTAGTGTCAAAGTTGTTTTTGGAACATATTCTACTTTCTCTCCCCACCAAACAACTTTAAAAAATCGAAAATTTCTGTCCGCCAAATATTGAGGTTTGTTTACAGCCAGCCTTCATACATTTGATTTTCAGCCAGCCTCATCACCTGTTCCACGATGCAGTTTATCTACGTTGCGAGGCGCCAGTGGTTCGAGTACATGACGAAGAATTTGGATAACGCCAACGATCGCATGGGATTTTATCGGATTTGGGGAGTTCTCGTCTTCCTGCCCACAATCTATCTGACGCCGATCACACTATTGTCACAGGTATAACTTGCAATAACTATCGGTTTAACAAATACCATAGAAGCACAAGATAGTGATGAAAGTCAAAAAGGAGATGAGCTTAAAAGACTTTTGAATGCGTATTTGACGGGGGAATTTTTAGAGTCTAATAGTATGCTAATGTGTTGGCCCTGAATGGTAGAATAGGAAGAGGGGCAGCGGTGTATTTAGCATGCCCCCATTTGAGAATTTTTTGAGATTTTTAAAGTAAATGGGAGGAAATTTTTCGACCTTGCCCCCTTTCTCCGATTCGTAAATTTAATGAAAAAATTTTTCATTCCAAATTTACGTCAACTGTTTTCAAAATGGGAGACCTCAGTGTATTGTCCCTAAACTTCGCATACAGTCAAGGAAAGTCAGAAAATTTGATTTCATGAAAAATTTTAGAGGAGATACATAAACAAGCTCTTGGATTTGACACGTACATAAATCTAACAAAATGAGAACTTTAACATCTTCAATTAAATAACATATGCCCTGGGTGTTTTTGTCGATTTACTATAATGCTTAGGATTTCGGATAATGACCAAAATTTTCGCATTAATTAAAAAAAAATTTTATCTTCAATTGGAGGCAAGACCCAAAAATTTCAATTTCTACCTACAATTTGCTTCAAAATTCCAAATATTTTCTCACTGGGAGGGGCATGTCTAACCTCCTAAAAATCCGAAATACGACACTACTTTACTATTTTGATGTGCCATTTTAGACCAAAGAGAGCGCGTCGGTGTTGCTGTGCTCGGCGCTGTGTGTGGTGTGCCTGCTCTTTCAGTACTTGAACACCGATATCGACTTGCAAAAGTGCAGATTTCGGGCGGCGAACGGACAATTGAAAATTAGCAACAAGGACCCCTACTACATAACCGCCAAGTACCGGCGGGAAGGCGGCGACGCGGCCACCGAACTCTTGCTGGGTTGGTTTTTTGGAAAGAAAAAATAGATTTTGAATTTCATACCGCCAAAGGCTAAATTTCGCGACTGCGATTGTTTTGTACATATGTCAATAGAATGCACAGAATCCACATAACCATTCAATTTTTTCAGTATTTTCCACTCTTCAAAGTTTAGCAAGTCACCAAGGTAGTGCGATTTTAGGAAAATATTTTTTTAATCAAATGTTTTAAATCCAGAACACGGCAATATCCGAAAATTACAAATTTTACCTCCGATTTACGTTAATTTTCCTTGAATAACAGACTCATCACCACTTGCCGAATTTCAATTTTCCATCCAACAATTTCAGGTAGCGGTTACTGGGGAAAGGCGAGACACCTCAATTACACCACCGAATTCCTCACGTATTTGACGTGGAGCCTAACGACGAAACTAATTTCATTCGCCAACTATTTCCCGGTGCTATTTCTAGCCATACTCCTGTACGGCAGAATGCAGAGGGACGAAATGCGATGTTTGGTCAAATACACGTATCATTGGCTGAAATACATCTCAAAAGTTCCATATTTGATTGTTCCAGGAGTTTATTAAATAAACATGTAAATAAATCTTTTTTATTAAAATTCTAAAATGGAAAACAAAATGAAACTAAAAATGTTTTGATCCAATAGTGACGAACCATGAGATCATTGTCAAATATGCAAAAAAAATTTTTAATATCTCTGAGACTACAATAATTAAATTGACTAGATAATTGCAAAAATCCTAGCTAAATAGATCACTTAATGAAAAATATGTACCCATATTTTATGGATATTGCTAAGTGAATCAAAAATTGATTTTCTGGCATGCTACTTTTTGGAAAAACGTTTGCTGGATGTGCTAGAGGAGCTTTTGCGCCGATTGTTTGAGCACTTTGATGAGCGCCGACGCTCCAGCTCCGGCTCATCCGCTTCCGTACCGAATGGCAAACACTCCACATACAGCTGATCGAGCAACGAGTCCTCGTAGGTGGGCGGCGGTGAGTTGCCGGGCAGGTAGTTGCTGAGCGTTGAGTAGGTGGGCGGCGGTGGCGCAATGCGCTCAATGGGCAGCGCGACGTGAGCGTGTTGAATGAGCAACGATTTGGCGCATGATGGGATTTTGTTGGAGTTTATGTCGGCTATAGTGTTATTGTTACTATTATTATTGTTGTTTGAGTCGTGGCTTGTGGTTGCGATGGAGGATGATTTTTTAGCCGCAACTGCTCGCTTCCGCATGTTTCTAGCCTCTAAATTATGATGCTTTAAAGTTTATGATACTTTAAAAGTTCCTTTTAAAAGCCCTAAAAATTATTTACTTTGAATGGTGGTGAAGTTCTTTTCACGCAGTCTGGCCGTAATGCGCTGAATGACGCGCCTGGTGCGCCGAATCTCCACAATTTTGTCCAATTCCCATTGCTTGGATTTGTTAATGCCGATAAGCATCGCGATCACCATCCCAATACAGAACACAATGGTGGGAATTACGATTGAAGTAACCACATCAGGAGAGGGTACAAAATGTTGCGCCGGGTTTACGTTATTCATTCCGATATCTATCATCAAAAAGTTAATGTTTCCGTGATAAGGGAATGTTTTATTAACATTTTATTTTGACAAAGTCTCTTGGGGGTCAGCCTAGTTTACACCCCCCCCCCCCAGAATTCCGAAAGTTTTTTTACTTTTTCTAGACCAGTTTTCCGCCCTGATTACGAATATGATATTGGTTTTGCCAGAGATGGTTTTCGGACCTCCGAAGTTCAGAAATCCATAAAAAAACCACAGGGGGGACCAAGGTACAATTTTCGATTTTTTTTTCGGGACCTCCGAAGTTCAGAAATCCATAAAAAACGCAGGGGGACCAAGGTACAATTTTCGATTTTTTCGAGAAAATTTTTAAATCCATAAAAAACCACAGGGGGGACCAAGGTCCAATTTTCGATTTTTTCGAGAAAATTTTTTTCAGTGCAAATCCCTTCATTCAAAATCCCGTCAAATATTTTCTCGAAAAAATCGAAAATTGGACCTTGGTCCCCCCCTGTGGTTTTTTTATGCTTTTCTGATCTTTGAGGTGTCGAAAACCAACTTTTTTAGGATTTCCTGGCAAAACCAATATGATATATAATACGTAATCAGGGCGAAAAACTGGTCTAGACGTCTAGAAAAAGTTTCGGAATTCTAGGGGGGGGGGGTAAACTAGGCTTTATCCGTATCTTGTTTTCACACCATCGAAAGCTTTCGTTAAGAAAGGATTCCGCCAAAACATTCGAGGATTCGCCGAGCCAATTTTCCAATTACTTTTGCATTGTCGTATAAAGCGGAAAGGGTCAGAAAATTTTGGGGAGGGTGTAAAGTAGGCTGATCCTTTCCCTTTTGTCGGCATGTCTTGTGCTAATTACGAAGTAGACCTGAGTAAAAATTCTAACATTTTTTTCAATTCTCGTTTTTCGCTCATCGCACTGAAAATGATGAGAAAACGGAGTTGGAAAAATTCAATTAAAAATAAGAAAAGCAGACAAGCAGAGAAAAAAAAGTGGACTCCAAATTTTTAATTGTCATGGCGAGATTCTCGTACCTCAGCAATGCTATCTATTCACCCCTTTGGCAAGTTTTTTCGTTCGTGCAAAAAAGTATTGGATTTATTCATTTAAACATTCAAAATGCCGCCAAAATACTGTATATGACTTTGTCTTGAAGGTTATATTATTTTTGCTAAAAATTTGTGAAAATTTTGTGATTTCCTGTGAAGGCCCCTTCTCCTTACTTCTGAACTGCACCGCCTCGCTGATTTTCTTTTCCGCCCGTGGGTTCCCATATTCTTTTACCATTCACGGCGGACCACATCTTAAAATAAATTTTTTGCTAGCACCTAGTTCACTGGGTTTCACGCTAGTATTGCTTTTATTTTTCATAGACAAAGTTTTGATGACAGTTTTATGAATATTTTTTACCCAACGTTGTTCAATTTTTAGTTTTGGGAATGTTTCTTGTTGCATATTTCGACCAATTGTTGCGATTTTCTCATTTGTTGATATTGACAATTTTCAGATAAATAAGAAATGGGTCGTCGCATTCGCGCGCAGCGCAAAGGACGCGGAAGCGTCTTCAAATCCCACAACAAGCACCGCAAGGGGGCCGCCAAGCTCCGACCCATCGATTACGCCGAGCGTCACGGCTACATTCGCGGCGTCGTCAAGGACATCATCCACGACCCGGGCCGAGGTGCGCCGTTGGCGATGGTCGAGTTCCGTGACCCGTACAAGTACCGCGTAAAGAAGGAGACCATCGTCGCTTGCGAGGGCCTTCACACTGGACAGTTCATCTACTGCGGCAAGAAGGGTTAGCTTCATTTGGCATAATTTTCGGAATTTTTACGCGTGTATAGTACATGCTGAAATAGTAGGACATTTTTGTTCAAATTTTGGCCCATTCCGCGGGTAAAAATCAAAAATTTCTGCCATTTTTGTCTACGTTCCTCAATTTTTTCTCCCTCAGTCGAAAGTATAATTTGATTCAATTAATCTGATAAGCCAATAGTGTTGAAAATTGGGGGCAGTGAATAGTAAAATTTTCTATGATTGAAATTATTATTTCTTGCATTCGCAGTGGAACCGTGTGATTCTGGCTACTCTTGCTTTATTTAAATGATATTTTTCGATTTCGTTCGATCTCAAAAATTCGCGTTATTTCTTCAATTTTTGCAGTTTTTGCTTTTGAAAAAAAAATTGAAATTTCGAATTTGCACAAAAGATTGAAGCAGAAATCCGCTCGATAGCATCATTATGATTTGTTGTTTACGCGAACCAATTATTAATGTAAATGAATTTGATTGATTGCAGTTTAATTGTGGGGGTGGAGAATAGAATTCTTGAACTAGGGTATTCTTACTTCTATATGAATTTTGAAGCGCTATGGAATTGTTGTAAATTATTTCTTTATTCCTTTTCAGCTCAAGTTCAAATTGGAAACGTTGTCCCGGTTGGAGACTTGCCCGAAGGAACGACCGTATGCAATCTTGAGGAGAAGACCGGTGATCGTGGTCGATTGGCGAAGACGTCAGGTAACAATTTTTGAAATATTATTGCGAATTTATTTAATTTTTATATTTTTTGGATTTATAGAATTTATTATTATTTTCAAAAGCTTTCATTTCTTATGTTTTTTGTTGTTATTGAAGTAATGGAAGATTAGTTTGGCTTTTAAGGTAACTACGCCATCGTTATTGCCCACAATCCCGACACGAAACGTACTCGAGTTCGTCTTCCATCCGGCACGAAAAAGGTCATCCCTTCGACCAACCGAGCTATGATCGGTAATTTTTTGTTATCTTTGGCGGGTATTTGGGTAATTTTGTTTTCATGAAGTCAAAAAAAATTTTTGACATGAAATATATTAACTAAAAAAGATTTTGGACAGTCAGTCCAAAGACTTTATATTTTTATCGGTTATATTTGACAGTACGAACTTTTAAGTTTTTTATCGAATTGAAAAGTCTCCATCACAAAAAGGCTCAAAAAAGTGTTCGAGTCTAACTTTCGTTCTTTTGACTCTTCGAGTTTAACGCTGAATGTGCATATGTTCAGGAATCGTCGCGGGTGGCGGAAGGACGGACAAGCCGCTGCTGAAGGCCGGTCGTGCCTACTTCAAGTACAAGGCCAAACGCAACTGCTGGCCGAAGGTGCGCGGTGTGGCGATGAACCCGGTGGAGCATCCTCACGGTGGTGGTAACCATCAGCATATCGGTCACCCGTCGACGGTGAAGCGCGGCACGAGCGCCGGTAAGAAGGTCGGTTTGATCGCTGCCCGCCGAACCGGTCGTATTCGTGGTGGAAAGCCGGAGAAGCGCGGCAAGGACGACGCCATCTAATAATTTCATCACAAAGGCGGAAGAGTGGAGAAAAGAGACAAGGACGCGTCGTTCATCGTGCTTTGTATCGTTATATTTGTTATATGCAATTAATATGAATAAATTCATTGTTGTTTTTGATTTCTTGGCTTTTGTTTATGGAACAGCAACAAATATTAAATCAAAAATGAAAGATTCGCGGTTTAGAACTTTTACCAACAGTCTTTCACGGCAAAATGTCGGTGAAATTTTTTCGGTCACATGGCCGGGCATTTCCTTGTCAGTTTACCATCAGAAAAGCGCTTGCTATGGCTAGAAATATTCAGAGGCGGGCCCGTACTCCCTCTAGTTACCGCCTCGTGAGAAATTTTTTGTTTAATTTTAAAGACTCGAAAGAAAGTTCGTCAAAAGCTTCCTAAAACATCAGACTTTGACCTCCGATATTTATACACAGCTTTTAAATATAAATATCTTATGTAAAAACTGTAAAATTTCTGGCCCGCCATTAAAATAAATATGAGCAAAAACTTAGACAATGTTTATGTATTCGAATACGTTTACTGTAATGAAATGGATAATAAAAATATACGTTACAAAAAACATCAACAACTTCCATAGTTCTTATGCGGTATATTCGCCGCCTGAACAATTTTCGATTTCTCTGTGGAGAGGTTCGCTTCCGGTTTATCCATGCCCTCATCTCTCGTCAGCATGGAAAGTGTTCGAGACTTTGGCTTGTAGACAAGTTTGGCGTCTTTAAGGGTCGTCGGTCGCTTCTTGATGTTATAGCACTCGATAATCTCGGCAGTTCTGTCCTCACCACACTTTGCGCACCAAAGCAGACATTGTGCTACAACTACCGCAGTCAGAAATACGGCACCCGTCACAATGAACAGCACGTTGTTGAACTCTGCACGAGTCAATACTATAAATGATGTGGATGGGGAGATGGTTGGGTTGCTGACAGTGCTGGGACTTGAATCCGTTTTGAGAATCCGATTGAATCCGGATTCAAACAGCGGATTCAAAAGTTTGAAGCTTTACAACTTTGTTAATTTGTATGTTTTCTGTAAAAAAAATACATTCGATTCGCCTTTGACGAGATCTCTCTTTATACGTCGTCAAATTCGGTTTTTATGAAAAACTGAGCAAGTTATTTAGGAAAAACCAGGTTCTCTTTATACGTCGTCAAATTCGGTTTTTATGAAAAACTGAGCAGGTTATTTAGGAAAAACCAGGGTTTGATTGGCTTATACGTCGTCAAATTCGGTTTTTATGAAAACTGAGCAAGTTATTTAGGAAAAACCAGTGTTTGATTGGCAAATTTCGGAATTTGTTTTTAACTTCAATAAATGGCGTTTCACAACAAATTAGAAATCATTAAAAATTGCTATGCTGAAACTTTAGGCATAGCCTAAGCATAACCGCGAGACTTGTGTACTCGCCTAAGGTTCAGGCTTAGCCTAAGCCTAAAAATAGCCCCGAGACTTGCCGACTTGCCTAGGGCTTAGGCTTAGCCTAAGCCGAAGAATAGCCCCGAGACTTGCCTACCCGCCTAAGCCTAAGAATAGCCTCGAGACTTTCCTACTCGCCTAAGGTTCAGGCTTAGCCTAAGCCTAAGAATAGCCCCGAGACTTACCTAGGGCTTAGGCTTAGCCTAAGCCGAAGAATAGCCCCGAGACTTGCGTACTCGCCTAAGCCTAAGAATAGCCTCGAGACTTTCCTACTCGCCTAAGGTTCAGGCTTAGCCTAAGCCTAAGAATAGCCCCGAGACTTACCTAGGGCTTAGGCTTAGCCTAAGCCGAAGAATAGCCCCGAGACTTGCCTACTCGCCTAAGCCTAAGAATAGCCTAGAGACTTGCCTACTCGCCTAAGGCCCAGCCTAAGGTTCAAGCTCCGCATACGAGGCTGATAACTCGTTTTCATTGCTTTCTAATTTGTTTTGAAACGATTTTGAAATTTTTTCAATTTTTTTTCGAAAATTATACCTTAGTCCCCCTGTGGTTTTCTGACCTTTGGGTGGTTGAAATACTATTTTTTGGCGTTTCCTGGCAAAATCAATATCATATTCGTAATCAGTATGAAAAACTGGTAAAAAAAATTCTGGGGGGGATAAACTAGGCTTTATATGTATAGGTAATGAATGGTAAAATAGCGGTACAATACTACTTTCATTTTTGCATTTAAAAAATATTTTTTGCATTTGCACTTTTTGGATTCATTTCTGGATGCATTTTTCATACATATGCAAGTCACAGCTCCAACAATACCGAAAAGATTTTTTATCATTTGTATATTATCTTTAAAAAAGCAAAAGAAATTAAAATATATTATGTTTACAAGATAAGACTTTACTCTTAAAATATTATTCTTAAAATATTTTAAATTTAAAAAGTGCACTTTAATATGATTTTTTCTTTTCACAATTTTGATTCTGAGGTAACTTGATGTAGAATTCCAAAGCGTATGACTTACTCATTTTGCCGCAAATTGTTTAATCTCGATAAGTCGTTAGCAAATTACATAATAAGCAGATTTGTATTATAATTAGCGAATTGGCGTATTTTTTGAGCAACAAAATTTGCAAATTTATCGACGGGAGCTTGCCGAAAAGAAAATCAGAAAGTTGTACTGAAACTTCTGAACGTTGTACATAAAAACTGAGGGTAAACATGTTTTGGCGGCGAAAATTATTTGATTTTGACAATGATAATAATAATAGACAGTGGAAACCGATAAGAATATAAATGGAAAATTGCAAATTTTCAACCGAAATATTTTTGAATTGATTATTGCTTTATGGCTGAAACAATTAAATGCAAAAAAATCATAATTTATTTAGTAAATTATGCGAGTCGCTTACATTCAAAAACATATAATATAATTTCATAATGGTTAATACGAAGAAAATAACGGATTGTGAGTTGGGCTTATCCTCAAGTCTAGCGACTGATTACGGTATGTATTGCTGTAACTTGAAATGTTTCATTGTTTAGAGCTTCAAAAACTGTCATCCTACAAACACAAACTTTTTACGACGCTAAAACCTGATATTATTAATTATTCTGTCATTATTTC
>SAUE01000425.1:155-20452 GCA_009724625.1 Deladenus siricidicola | reverse complement strand
TGTGTGTGTGTGTGTGTGTGTGTGTGTGTGTGTGTGTGTGTGTGTGTGTGTGTGCGTGTGTGTGTGTGTGTGCGCGCGCGCGCGCGCGCGCGCGCATACTCACTATAGACTATATGTACTGTAAAAACTAAGCATACTGTAAAGGCCACCTTCACTGCGATTTTCATCAACGATTCAATGATGCTCGGCTCCACCATACTCAAATGCACAGTACGCCCACAGCGCGTCGGCGACGACGACGACAATGATGATGAGGACGATGGTACTGAAGGCAATGGTAATAAAGGCGCGTGTAGCCAGTCAAAAAAGCGCATGACGCCCTCCTCGTCCGCCAGAAAGTCGTCGGGCCCGCTGAAGTCGACGCAGCGCGCGTCGCGCAACGTCGCGCAATCGTAGAAAGCGGCTAGCGCGTCGCTCAACAAAAGTGTTATATTGGGCGCCGAGGCGTGACGAATCACCTCACGCACGACGTTCGACCCCTTTTCTGAAAATTTTGTAAATATTTGTAAATGTACGTCTATGTATATATGTACCAGGTGTGGCAAAATTTTCCGTTTTCATTTTCCTATTTTCCGCTTTTTTGGCCTAAAATTTTCCGTTTTCCGAACGCGGAAAATAAAAGTTCTTTCCGTTTTCATTTACGTAAATGAAATTTTACTTTCCTGCCACTCCTGGTATGTACGTACGTATGTATCAGGGGTGCTAACATTTACGATTTACGTATTTACGGCTTTTTTGGCCCAAAATTTTACGATTTTCGAAAGATAAATTTTCGTAAATTTTTCAACATTTTCCAAGAAAATTTAAATTTTTTAAAACTCAATATGCGTTCGAATTGGCGCGAAAAATGTCGATATTAGTGGAAAAAGAAAGTTGACAAACTCGAAAACCGTCAGATGAAAATAAAAACAGCAAAAAAAGCAAAATGAATAGAACTTTCTTGGAAAAAAAATTAGGAAAAAATTTGAAAAAAATGCAAATTTTCAATCGAAATTTGAAAATTTACGATTTTCGATTTACGACATTTTTGGGCAAAAATTTACGATTTACGAAATTGACTAATTATTTTCGTAGCACCCCTGGTATGTATGCATGTATAATGGCGAATTTGTCTACATATTTGTCTGTACACCTCTTTTTACATACATATGTGTGAGGGTCTATTTGTCTCTGCCTGCACATCTATCTTCTCTATCTCATTACGTCTCTCTATTTCTTTCTCTCTGTCACTTTCAATCTTTTATCCTCTGCAATCAGACTACATTTTTATATAACACTGATGGTATCTCTCTACTTTCTGTCTAGTGTGTCGCACTATGTGTCTCTCTGTCTGCTTTATGTCTGGTGTGTATGTTTGTATGACTTTCTATATGTCTGTTTGTCTCTGTGACTCACTGTTTATTTCACTGTCCATAACCTCTCGTTAGCTTACCCATTCGATGAAAATAGAGGCGAAGTTTGGTGGGCGCGTAGCCGGTGAACGTCGAGCGCAATTGGCGAAGGGTGGCCGGCGCGTCAAAGCGCGCGTCTGGCGCGCAAAACACCGTCGTGTTCAATACACGCAAATACGGTGGAATTCCCCACTGCGCCAACGCTTTCGTCCAAAATTCGCCGGCTTTAAACGCGTGAGTTTTGAAGGAGATCCCGCGCGAATGTCCCGAGCGGAACATTGGCGTATTCTTGTTCAAGTGTACGGTAGAGTACTTAAAGTCGATCTCCAAATGACCGAGCACGAAGTAGGGTCGTTCGCCGAAGTACCGCGCCACAAGGCCGGCTAATCGCCAACACGTAAGGCATACCGTTTGCTCGAGGCATTTTCGGTCGAGCCAATGCAGCACCTCGACGAGAATGTCATGTGGTATTAGTATCATACTGTAGACGGTGTCTAAACAAATGTTCATTTTGAGATACATTAGCTAGAGACGCGTGTACGAGGATGGCATGAACGACCCAATAGCCACTAAGTCCTAGCCCGAGAGCATAGGTGTGGCCGTCGAGTTTTCGAGGCCGTGAGCCCAACTACTCGAGATGCAGCTCTAGATTAATTATCTTTGACTAGGCGCCAATCACCCCCCCCCCCCTCCAATTCTTCAACCAACATTTTCAACCCAAATCCCAGACGTTTTTGGCGGTCGTCATAACACTTTTGTCATAACTTTTTGCTATCTAAGTTCCTCGCTTTGAATCAATTCGGTCGGTTAGCCCCAATAAAACACAAATTTTTACTCAAATCAAATTCAACCATCAAAAAAGAGTGAAGATTTGATTGCTGCTGGTATTGTCGATAAAAAAAATTTTTTTTTTGGTAAAGAAATTAAATTCGCTAAAAAATAAAAAATGTTTGATATAAAATCATTTTTTTGTCTCATAGATTCGCTGCACACAAAGTGCGTGTTGTTTATGTGTGTTTATGTACGTTGTGTCTATGTGTGCAGATAACAGCAAAAATGATTCAAAAATACAATCTATGTATTTAGGTATTTTTTATTGAATTTTATTTGATTTGACAAAAAATAAACAAAAATAAAATTTGAATTTTTTTAATTTTTCTGTGCAACAATTAGCGCTAATTTGAAAATTATAAGCGATTCGTCCTTCTCTTCCTCAGCCAGCCAGCAGTGTTTTCCCATTTCGACGTTCAAATGAAATTCAATTTCAACTTCTCAAATTCAAATCACCAACTTCCATTCCAGTTAATTTGAAAAAAGGTCAAGTTCAAAATGAATGGGCAGTTCTGGCACCGCCTCCGCGGTGTATGAATATTTATGCTGAGATACAAATTTCTTTCTTTCTTTAGACTCTCAGAGTAATGTGCCTCAACATCTATTCCATTCGAATAAAGCCGGAGAAAATGGTTTTAGCAGAATTAATGAGTAAAAATGCAAATGGACGATCGGCCGTAAATTTTACCGGCCTACTGTACGATTCGCTGGAAATTGCGTAGGATACGGTGACGGCGGCCGCCTCTATGCCATCTTCGTCCGTCTAAAAAAATCTTATACTTCTTTTATTGAATAACAGGAAGCGTTTTGTATTTAACTCAAAAGAAAATTTCAATAACTCAGGCCGCTGCCAGTAAAAAAGTGTTGTCCTTTTTAACATAATAAAAATGAACTGACAACATTAATTTTAAAAAGTTCAATAACTTAGCAGACATTAATATCTTTAATAAGTTTTTTTATCGGACACTCGGTTATTTTTGGATGGAATTTCAAAATGATGGAAACCTCACTGAAATATGTCCAAAAATGTAACTAAAATTTAAAAAAATCAATTTCATGTAATAAAACGCAAATGTTATTAGGCACTTCGCGCGCAATTTTCAAAAAGTCCGGTGGCGCCGTGCATTGTCAGCTCATCAGCCAACCTGGTGCCCTCTGCCAAGTTCAAATCAATTTGAAAAAAGTTCAAACTAAAAATGTTAGCTCAATTATTTTGACTAACTTTATTTTAATTCATGTAAAAGAAATAGAAGTGTATAAAATTTTCTAAAATTAAAATTGAATTGGCGATTTGAATTTGAAAAGATAAAAGGTAAAACACTTACCTCAATTACGGCACGATGCAAAAGTTTGCCGAAGCGCGGCGGTATCGCGTCTGCGCCACCGACGCGCCCCAGCTCGAGCTTGTCCAGGTCGACGCCCATTACGGCGAGCAATAGATTCACTTCGACTGAGAAATCCATTTTAAACTTCGGCAAACTCACCTAAAATGTTTCCCTTAGCGAAATGTTCCCCTTAGCATACGAGTTAGTGTATTGCATATGTACAAAAACCATAGTGGGACCGGAAAAAACGAGGGCTCTGACTCGAAGCCGCATATGAATATGGACTAACCTCGGTCGCCCAAGTGATGAGATCTTCCATTTACCCTTATCTTGGGCAGATATTTGCGGCTCGGACATTTGCGACCCGACATTTGCAGCTCGCACAATAAACCCGAGCAGACATTTGCGGCTCGGATTGTAGAAAATCGACTTTTAAAAAACTCAACATTTCAACATCGTTGCTAATATCTTTGGTTCTAGTGAGTGAGATATCGGGATGCAAAAAAGATTATTAAATTCAAATTCCCCGTGCCAAAAACCATAGAAAAAATCATTAAAAAAAATTTTGCGTCCCGATATTACACTAGAACCATATCCTTTTATCAATAACATTCTGACAGTAGAGAAAAAATTATTTATCAAATGTATCAATGTTTTAGCCGCAATTGTTGGATCATTTTTTAATAATTATAAATTTTCTACAGTAGGACGCAAATGTCGAGTTTTTCTATTATTGCATTTTCGCGAATTGAATTTATTGCCCATTAAAATATTAATTTTTGACACAAACAAAAAATGTTCACCTCCACCGTACGTTTTTTGCACTTGACCCGCAATGTGTCCGGCAAATTGGCGCCCAGCAATTGCAGTGCGACAACATCGGCGAGTGTGTACGACGCTTTTGGCAGTGCGATAATCATTTGCGACCGTAGCATAACGCGTGCGTCGCCGCCGTCAGCGCGTGCCAGGTACGGTAGGACAAGCAACTGCAGTCGTTCGTCTTCGTAGTAGTCGAAGTTCTCAGTTTGGTGCATCATCTCCACCTGTGCTTAACAAACAATGCTTTAGATTAACAGACCACTTCCACAAAAATACAACGCCAACAACACCAGCAAACAACAGCAAACAACAAAAACAACAACAAACAACAACAAGCAACCTGTTGTTATAAAATAATAATGGCGGCGGCGCAGTTAAATTTCAATATTTAAATTTAAAATTTCATTTTTTGCTAGAAACATTTAGCGAATTGGAAAGTATTCATTCATTTCCCACTAAATATGTTTGCGCAAATAATCCCAAATTTGAGTTAAAATTGAACGATAACAATCATTAAGATCTGGTTGAGTTGAGTTGAGTTGAGTTGTACATGCGAATTGTGGAAGGAACGGGAGTGGTGGCCAAAGCTGTTCGGCCCTGAGAAATTTTTGAACCTTTAACTATTTAAAATGAACGAGAAATGGATTCAATCGGATTCATATTACATCCAGTGTGGATTTCCGGCATCTGCAGCACAGAACTCCAGATTTATCAGGCGTTCAAGTTACATCACTACTGATTGATGGGGCTAGTGCTGCTGCTGGAATTGAATCATTTTTGAATCTTCGGAGATTTAAAGCTTTGGGCAAAACAAAAAGCAAGACGGATTCAAAATGCATTTAAATTAGATTGAATTTGATTTGACCTATATTCAAAATTCAAAACTGAAGTATTCTGCTGACGGTGCCGAGAAATGTCAATCTCACAAAAATCAATGCTAAATCCTTTCAAGTTTTAAAGAGTTTTGCAAATTTAACGGCTGTTAAATATTTGTAATTTTATTCCTTACACACACACACACACACACACACACATATATATATANCCCCCCCCCCCACAACCCAGAAAAACAAAAACAAAAATTTACTTTTTTTACGAAATTGCTGCACACGTAAAAATCCTCCAAAGTTGTCTTATTCTTTTGAAATTGCTTCTTCCATATACCATTGAAGTAACATGTGTTCACCAAAACGATGCTAAATTTTTTTTCTACATTATACGTTTGAGCCAATTGTTGGGTTGACTTTTTTTTATCAAAGCATTCATCGCGCAGTAGCGAAAAATAAAGTTATCCACATAAAATTGTGCTTTAATTTGACCAAATGTTAACATATTTTTGTGCTTTGTGCAAAAAAATCTGAATCCAAAAGTTTAGCACCATCATAGTCAAATAATTGGTATAATAGTTTCCATTCTATGTCCAAAAAGTGAGTGGCTGGAAATCCTTTAAATACATTATGCGCATACTGTACGCAAAATCTTACTCGCAGGCACCCACATCGGAAGACGATAACAAATCACAAATATTTCCGCGCGTTTTTAGCTGCACATACTCGTTGATTATCTACAAATAACACTTTGTTGTCGAATGTGGGTGGGACCACACAACCGTTTTGTACATATTACATTTGTCGCGACTAGCGTCGCGAGTTGTGAGGAAATGGTCTTTGCTTTTCGGTTTTTTAACCAAAACCGAAAACCAAAACATTTCATCATATTTATTTTCGCAAAAAATTGTCAAAAGCACAAAAATTCGTCAAATTTCGCCGACAAAGAAGCGAGCAAATAAGCTGCAGAAAGAAGGCGGTGGCGCCAGAAAATATTGGGCGCGAAAAGCTGGTTTTAGGTTTTCTTTTATGAAAAAACCGAAACCAACTTTTCACAAAAAATAAAAATCAAATCGGCACAGCGTAAGCCAAAATACAACAAAAAACGTTCATCACTGTTCGTCGGTCAACACAAAGGAAATAAAAAAGAGAAAAAACCAACTCAGCGAAAGGTCCCGATCACTCACTGTGCTCGGCTGGGCATCTCTTTCTCTTCACTCTCTTCTCTCTCACGTTTTTGTTTAATATAAATGAAAAGAAAAATTTGCCATTTTTTTAAGCTTTCCATTTTTTACCAAAAGTTGGAAGTCAGCAACTTTTTCGCCCTTTTATTTTTGATTTTAAAGAAGTTTGGGTTCAACTCCCAATTAGTTTACGAGTAAGTTGCCTTCCAACTTACAGTAACTGTTTCAACTTATTTTTACTTTCTATTTTTGTTGTTGAATAATTCGGTTTCCCCTCGGATAAAAATACTTGTTAAACCGATTTCATACATAGTACGCACAGATTTCATAGTACGCACAGAATACAATTGGAAATAGGGCTAAATTTCGTTTCTATAAAAGAAGCGAAAGAACGTCTATTTCTCCACAACATTCGGATCATAGGTGACGGACCCTACTCCCCCCAATTCATAAATTTTTGCGCCCCCACCCCTACGCCGAGGACCAAAAAAAGGTCCTCAAATTTTCGAAATGCCATGACTCCGTCAGTTTTGGTCGGGGGACAAAACTAAGTGTGTTTTGGAACGCTCTCGCCGAGCTCATTCTTTTGGATATATCACTTCCCAAATTGAACTTTTTCAAGAAAAGAATTAAATTTTTCCTATTAAAAAACAAAGCATTTATTTCTTTCTTTCAATTTTTCCCCTCCGGGGCCCAAAATTTTTCATTTTTTCCTTCCACAGGGGGAAATAGCAAAAGTTATTTTTTCTTCAAACCCCTGAAACACCAATGATGATGCATTTTTAATACTTAAATTCGTATTGATAATTTAAAACGGTTTTTCTTTTCGAATAATTTATGATATGTGTAAAACTAAAACTGATCTTTTCGCCAATTTAGCCAAAAAGAAAACCACAGCAGTGCTTCCACAAAAAATTCATTTTAGAAAGTAAAGCAAAAAAATCGAAAAATGTTTTGGCCGACAAAAATCCTATGGCTTGGGGGGGGGCTAAACAGCAATAGTGGTTTTCTAACCTATTTAGTTAAAAAAATTGATTGGATATATGGAATCTGTGTATCATCAGCATTCAAACGACGTATTATGTGTTAAACGATCGTGGTCCCACCACATTCGCCAATCTTTCAAGTTTCAGCTATCGTGTTCCTCCTGATCACCCCATCCTACTTCTTAATCCGAATATTGTGAATAATTCTATAAAAATTCCAACCTTTGCACAGCGTTGGCTGATTGACGCAAGTCGACATTAAACCCGCGTAATATTCTTCAAAAGCACGCCGAAATTCGTCGGCGACGGGAAATGACTTGTCAATATACATTTTGTTGGCATATTCGATTACAAAAGTCTTGCTCTCAGCCGCTTGCTTCTTACTTGAGAGGGGCGCGACGGCGTAAAAGTTGTGCAGGCGGCGTTCCGCCTCATCCTCGTCAGTGAAGCTGCCGGCCCCTAGCAGGCACATCAGTGACGCGCGTTCCGTTGTCTCCTTGCGCGCGCCAAGTGCGAGCGTCGCCAACGCGAGCGTTATCTGAAGGAAAAAGTTTTCTGCGAAGTGGTGATTTCTCCGAGCTTATTAAAGGAGTAAATGGATGATAGCTATCGCTACGCGCATTATTCCAATTTTAGAAGTCATTTTGACTAACACCCACAAGAGATTTTGTGGAAAAGATCTTTTCCTCATTCTCCCGGAAATTTCAGAAAATTTCGTGTAATTGACGGCCGAACTCACCGATGCGGACGAGATTACGAAACACGTCGACGGAAAATGTTCGCTGACACGCCGCAATAAATCTCAGCTGTCGAATTTCGAAGGTGTCTGCATTTGCCGAATTTTAAGGAGAAAAAATCGGAAAAAAAATTTCATGGAAAAATGCTAATGGAAAACAGCAGAAGTACCTTTTTTAACGCTAACCTGAACAAATTGAACATAATGGAAAATAAATTCCTAAAAAATTAAAAGTTCATTGGATGATTCTAAGTTCTTTGAAAAATTTCAGAAACAGTTATTACATTTAAAAGATTTTTATATATGAAATATTTTTATATAAAAAGTTTGAATGATCTGGAGAAAAGGAATCTCTCCCAAAAGATAACTTAATAAAGAACAAAAATTGGCTATCAAAAACAAATAAAATATGTTGAAATACACATGAAAATATTGCTATAGAAATTAATTATTTATACGGGTGGCTCGCGGCCGGGCATCTCAGCACCGTGTGCCATGCTAAGTTGGAGCATTTTTAAAAAAGAGGTGAGAGAGTGCAGAGAAAGAGGAAATGGTTTCACTCACTCATTGGCGCGCCGTGGATTAGGCAAAAAAATTTCATTTCAAAAAATTTTGGACGTTCCACAGATTCCAGAGATGTAGTTTCCAAATAATTGAAGTTTCACTTTTCTAAAGTAAATTGAACTTTACATAAGATCCGGTGAAAACTTACTTCAAACTGTAAATTACAAACATTTTGATGGATTTTACATACAAGAAATAATACATTGGTGAGGCTATGCGACGTTTCCCTAATACGCATTTAGACATTTTATTACATAAGAAAATATTCCATTTTCAGTAAATTCTTTCAACAGTTTACATGAGATTTACAAATACTTACAAACATTTCAATAGTTTCAATTCCGTCGCGCATCGGAGTTTATTGGAAAGAGTGGACTTTTGACCACATAAAATCCTTCCACATAAAATCCAGTCGAGATTTGGTGGAAAAGGAGCGAATTAATTGGACGCAACTCGTAGATGTTGTTGCTGTCTTTCTTTCTCTCGATGGACTACTTCACGACGGACGCTGAAAATTGAGAAAAAAATTATAAATAATTTAAATCCTCGAAAAAAAGTTCGAAACTTTCAACAGAAAAGGGATGAAAAATTCGACGTTTCATACGTGGGCAAGGGGGGGATAAAAAAATTTGCGGGATGGTCAAATTTTCAAACGCTCATATCTTGGCTCCGGGTGTAGTGTTGTGACTTTACTCGCGAGCGACTCGCGCGTTTTTTGCAAAAAATGCATCAAACTTTTTTCATTTTTTGCCAAAATTTGCGGTATTGTATCTCAGCGTAAAATAATAATTTACCNCGCGGCTTTAAACGTTATTATGTTTATTAAAATTTAAAAAATTATCGAATTTATGGATATATAAAGAAAGTGTGTATTCTGACGATTACAATGATACTAAAAATTTGTTATTTGGTTTAAAATTTGAAGGGATAAAATCAGCGAAAATCGCGAGTCCTCTTCAAAAAAATGCAAAAATGACTCATCGAAGTCACAAAAGAGTCGCCAGTCGTTTTACGAATCAAGTCACAACACTGGTCGGGGGACAAAACTGAGTATGTTTTTGGAACGCTCTCGACGAGCTTTCTTTTGGGTATAGCACTTCTATAACAATTTCACAAAAAATTTGGAAAAACTTTTTATTGAAAAAGTCAAACAAAAAAATTTTCGCGCGCAAGCGCGAATTTTTTCCTAATAATTAAATAAATCAAAACATCGCGCAAAGCGCGAAAAAAAATTTTCACCTCTAAAAGCATGCTTTTCCAAGGGATGAAATTTTAGTAGAAAAAACCATCCCGCAAGATTTACTGCAGGATGAATTTTGCGTTTTTTTTCTTTCTTAAACATGCCAAAAATTTTTTTACCTTGGTCCCCCTTTGGTTACCTTTTCCCTTCCTGAGATTTTGCGGGATGGTCGACCCCCATGCGGCGGGATGGGGAGGGATGATCCTCCATTGCCCTGGTATGATTTTACATTCAAATATTTCATACAATGATTCATTCACTCACTTCAACATGAAAGAGAAATAGGCGAAAACGACAATAACGGCGAACAACACAAGCAGAATGCCGACTGTAATGTAGCTAAAAACATAAAACTTTGAAAATAACCAAAAAATTACATGTACGAAAATGTACGAAAAAAATTCAACAATTTAGACTTCTATCTCATATGACAAGAAGGTGATAAATTTGCTCATTTTCAGAATTACGTTAAAACAGCAAATTTGTCAGATAAGAAAGTTAAAAGATTTCGTTTTAGACATTAATCGAATTTCTATAAATCTCCTTTCAAAACGCATATCAAAAATATTAAAAAACAAAATAAAATAATTCAAAGAAACAAAAAAAATAAACAATTGGAACAAAAGCAAATATACCGCATTCGACTCGTGTAGACTCTGGTGGGTTTGTGGCCTACGCGGGGCGCCGGCGTGATGATCACGGGCTCTGACGGTGACCTTGTTGGGAGTGTATTAGAAGAAACACCGTCGACATTCGCCGACGTATCACCGGAATTGTGGCCGCGGGTGACGCTGCCGCCGGTGGAATTGGCTAAGCCTCGCGTCGCGTTCTTCGTTGTCGTCGTCGGTCGTGTCTTCGACGTCGGCGGAGCAGTGGTGGTAGTGGTGGTGGTCGTCGTGGTTGTGGTCGTAGTGGTGGTGGTGGTGGTCGTGGTTGTCGGCGGTTCATATTCTAAACCAATTTCGATTTAAGAATAACGAAAAAAATTTAATAATTTCCAACAAAACATAAATCCAACAAAAAATCTTTTTTGCAATAAAATGTTTAAATAAATAATTTACTCGAAAACATATCATCTACCAATTTAATGGAATTAAAAAAAATCCAAAGCAAAAAGGGTAAAAAGTTAAAAACGATTCACAATTGCGAGGTGTTTTATATAATTAACCGCGACAACCCATTAAAAACGAATTTTCATTTAGGAAAGAATCAAATTCCCCAAATCTTCAACAAAATGCTTACTTGGCAGTTCCAGCCGCTTGCAATCCTGAAATAATTTACAAAAGTTAAAAAAATAACGATAAAAAATTTTAAATGACTTCTTTTTTCAACAAGAAAAAAAACATAATCAAACTTTTCAATTCTATTTTATTTGACATCTAAGAAAGATAAAAACTTACTTTCCCTTCCCTCAGACCAGCCTGTTTCGAAATGCCGAAGAGGAATTTATCCGTATGGTAACAACCGAGCACTTCCCATTCCACCACATCTTTCATTTTTTTATATGCCACACTAAATCAAATTCAGTACAAAACAAACAACCAGAATCACTGTGCAAGGGGGGGGGAGATGACAATTTTTTACGGACGTCGGTGGACAAAACTTAGTGAATCCATCAGAAAACCACCAAAAATCAGTTGATAGCATTTAAATTTATCCAAAAAAATTAACAATTTTAAACGATTTTTTCCATTTAGCAATCAAAATTTTTTGGCTAATTTAGCCGCTGCAAAGTCTTTCTTTCGACATTAGAATTACAAGTAAAAGCAAAACTTACGGGTTCTCATTGTACAAAACTCGAAACATGCGCTTTTTGGAGTGGCTAAAAAATTATACTTTCGATAAAACGCAAAACACTCCAAGTGATCAAATATAGATAAAATTCAGAATTTTCAAAACGCTTATTAAGGATTCAAATGAATAAAGACTGAAAACAATAATTCCTATTTACTCCATACAAACAACACTTCCTTTTCGATTAACTAGTTATTTTTAACTAGCCAATATTATTTCATTTCCAAATAAATGGGAGCTGACCTTTTCTGTGAGAAGGCAAAGTGGGCACAAAAATTAAAAAACTTTTACATTAAAACACTTTTAGAGACATGACCCCGCTGCCCTCCGTCGCTATTAAGCCCTTGCAACAACGTAAATATGGAATAAGAATAAATCACAAACAATTGAAAAAAGTTGCAGCGAAAGGCGTAGTGAAAAGGCAACCAATCGTCTTGCACAAGCTGCACGGCATTCAAAAGATCCTTACCAACGTCGACCAAACATCGGTCACTTCGACCCTAGAATTGTTTCCATTTTTTGAGGCACAGCTAGCAATTTCGAGGCGCTATCCCACCCACACGAAAGTCTTGTAGCAAGGAAGAGAACAAACATACGCCAGAACACAACGCTTTGCATCCCTCACCCACATCGCCATTATCCCGCACACATCCATCTTGGTTAACGAAACCTTCCTGTGATCCGTAAATCGAATTGAAAAAATTATCCTGCAAATCGTCCACTTTGAAAGAAACAACCGGAACAGGAATTTGCCAACCACTGAAAAAATCAATTTAGCAGATGCAATTTTTACTTCACATTTTTCGATAGACGACAGTATTTTTTTATTGGTAAAACAACTGTCATAAATTTGATAAACATTGTTTCTTTCCAAAGCGAGCTTAAAGGAAAAATAAATGGGAAAAACGAATTAAAATATGTCGCAAACTTTTAAAAGTAACAAATAATTTTTCAGAAGTAACAGTAAAAAAAGTGCACAATTTGAAAACAGTACGCCCAGCGCTGTAATAGGATTGGAGAAGGCGCGCGGGATGGGGAATGCGAGAGAATATTTATACCAGGGTTGCTAACATTTACGATTTATGTATTTAGGGCTTTTTTGACCCACAATTTCCGATTTCCGAAATTGAAAATTTATTTTCGTAGCACTCCTGATTTATACCTTCTTGGCAGTACTAGGATTTCGGAATAGGAAAGTAACCAAAACATTTTCGTTAAATATTGCAAATAAGGGAAGCAAAATCCAAAAATTTTAATTTCTACCTACGATTTACTAAAAAATACGGAAAATGGAGGCCCCCATTGAGAAACTTCCCCCTATATACGCCACAGCTTTTTGGCTGAATGTAAAAAATAAAGATAAAATCCTTGAAAAGTACGTCGAGAAATAATTCCACACCGCACCGCCGTCCGTCAGGCAAAGCACCGATAGATGGTATATTGATTGAAAAGGCGTATAATTAATCATACAAAGCGGATAGTTTGTCCCCGTCTGGGGCAAAAACTTTCTGCCTTTAAATAGATCATTCAAACTATCTAAAAAAATACAAAACACTTTAATTAGACATACAACATCAAATTTTTGAATATTTCGGGCCTTTGTGCTTTTTGCGATTTTCACACAAAAAAAGCCCTTTCAGTCTGAAAATTTTTAGTTTCAATTCTACCATCAGGTAAACCGTATCCGCCTTAATTGTAACAATAGAGAAAGAGAGACTTACGATTTGCCTTATTAGGACTTGGTATATTCCACCAGACCATTTGATCTTCTAACCCTATTGCGAACCATTCCGTTTTCTTCCACCAAGCTGCGTCATTCTCGAAGAAGCCTTTCGGTGCACAGTCTAAATCGATATTAAGAATGATTATCTAACGTTTCCGGGGGTACTTTTCCCGCTTTTATTACAAATGTAATGTTAATATCGCCAGGAGTTGAAAAGACCACAAAAGTGTAAACAGAAATATAAGCCGTTCAAAGGTTAAGCGAGAACCATATGTACTTACTTCTATCAAAATCGTAGCCAGTTAGATTTGGGCCTCTATCCGATGATTCAGAATTCACGCCACCAGCCAACCAAATGAGTAGCCACCACGATAATTTAAATATCGGAATCATTAGTAAGAAGATATATCTGGAAATTGGCGGTTAAATATAATATGCTAATCACCACAAGATTCATCAAATTTGGCTAATGGGGTTAAGGTCTGTGAGCGGTGTTAGTCTAATCAAAACTCGTTGATGAAGGAGAGTTTATAATTGTCAGCATACTTAATCGGAATTATAATCTCAAGATCAATTCCGATGAACGGTCCTACGCCAAAACACTTATAATTCCCGTAGTCAAGGAAGGGAATGAGCTTCCATTTAGGCAAAACAATAAACAAAACGGATGAGATACCACATCTGCAACCAGATGCATCTAGTTGTCTCTTCCCTTTTTTACGTAAAACCTTTTAATAAATACAATAAGGGGCCTTGGCGTCTCCACCAATTCAGGGCTATATTTAACGAAGCCTTCATCCCCCTTATTGTTATTTGCATGACTTGCTTACCAATTTGTTGGTAGAAGATAGTCGAGAGAGAGAGAGAGAGTTCCGACCACCAGCGTAAATAAAGAACCAAATATTTTGGACAAACAATGAAAAATTGGGAATCATCATGTCGCGTTTCACTGAAAACAGCAAACACTTCTTGGCTTTCCCTACAGCAAAAAACCCCAACAAACGACCAGCTGGTCAAAAAGCCAAATCGACCACAGCAGTTAATTTTTGCCAGACACGTCAACACCGAAAAAACTGATGGACGGTGGCCGGTCATTTTGAAAGAAAACTGAGCTAACGTACCTTTGTGGTTATCAGTGGGTTATGTGCAGAAAAATAGCCGAACCTTCCCGGTCATGTCAGATTTCTGCTTGCACGACATGTAAATACTATGTATAAAAATACTACTATGTACCTTCAAAAGTTCAACGCTTCACGGTAAGCGCTCAAAGAGTTTGCTGGATCATACACAAAAATACTTACAAAATTGTTTTATCGAAACATGAGAAATAGAAAAATATTTTTTTCATTCTCTGCAAAATAATAATTCAAAAAACTTTATCAAAAAATGAATGTGTACAATCAAAAAACAAATGACATAATTACATAAGGTTGCATTAATTTTATTTATTCCTCTTTCGTCGAGCACCTTCGCTAAAATTAAAAAGATAATAATAAACGTAAACCGCTCAAATAACAACAACTTCAACAATAACAGCAATAAGCGTCGCAACGATTATTCTGATTTTTTAAATTGCTTTCATCATAGTGGGTAGCTTTCAAAAAGTGGTGGGCCCAGGGAGGGGGAAGAGGTAGCTAAGCAATCCCGCAGAGATTTTATAATGTTTTATTTGGAAATTTCAAATCAAAAAAACTTTTTAGTGGCGAAATAAAGAGCTTGTAAGAGTTAGTGCCGAAATAGAGAGAAAGCCAGCGAAAATCCCCCATGGAAAAATCTTTCAATAAAGCCAATTAATTTGAATCCGAAAAAATCGGAGTCACTGACTCCAATTGACTTCGGAATTAAAACTGTAGTCATACGTATTTAAAAGTGATTCAATTCCCAGCACATGCCATTTTTACTGTCTTCGTTTTGAAGAAGTACTTCAGCAAACAAAATATGAAAACATACAAATATTTTTTCATAAAGTTGTGCACGTCGCTACACAAATCGGCCTTTGTCTTCATCATTTTCGGATTAAATCCAAAAAACAACATATCTAAATGCACCAAGATCAGAACAGCTTCACGAAATTGATGTTTTGAAGCACAATTCTCTTCCTAGTACCCTCACAAAATTGCGAATTTGGAAAAACTAAATAAGTATTAATTTTCAAAAGAAAACCAGCAAGGCGATCGGCGAACACGTGACGAACCACCGTAAAATTCCTGGTCGATCTTTCGCTTTTATTAAACGTATAAAGATGGGGGTTATCGAAAGACTAAATAACAAAGAATTACAATTAATTCAAACCATTATCATATACAATCAAAATTTTCGATGAAAGAAAAATGAGATCGAATATCTAAATTACCAATCTAGCACATTGGCGTCGCCATTAATTAAATCAAAAAAAAGTTCGATAAAATGAATCGTCAGCATTTCAATTTTTTGGTGATAAAATTGAAGAATAAAAAAATTCAAAAAGGAGAATTCCCCTCATCAACCCACACCCTGTTCTATTAGCATCAATCAAAATCTAGTTCTCTAAAAAGAAACTAAAAAACATACTGTATTACAAATTATGTAACGTAAAAAGAAAAAAAAATGCTTTTTCTGGCTTTTTAATCGATATTTTTGGACCAGGAAGTTCTTTTTGGAGAGGATATAAAATGGTTAAACCTTGTCCAAGACTGCCGTTACGATAGTCTCGACGATGTCCTTCGCGTCATCGGTCTGCATGGTCGGTTGGTCGAGCGCAATTCTTCGGACCAGGTCGCCCAAATCCACAGATCGTTTATCGTTGCGGTCGTCGTAGGCGTGAATCCAACAGGGCGGGATTTTGTAGGGAAGGAAGTTTTCCTGAAGAGAACAAAAACCTATTTACTTTTTTCTTCGTGAGTGTTTTCTTTGATCGAATTCTGCCCCCTCCCCTTGGAAGAACGAGAAAGGAAACTTCTAATAACATCATAAGAAGGTTCCACCTGGGTGAAAATTAGCAATCATAAGAGAACCAATCCAGGGACGTTACCCGCGAGAAGAAACCAAAAACAATTTTATGCCAAAAACTGAAATTTTAATTTCTTCATAGATGCTTTTTTGATCAAATTCTCCCCTCCCTTTGGAAGACTATTTGAAACCATTTTTTCTGTAAAGAAAATGGAACTTTTTTTAGTTTTTTAGCCAACCTATTTGGCACTCTCATTTCGACATAGGATAGGGGGGGGGGGTTTAATAAAGGGCCCATCTCAGAGCAGAAAACAAACAACCACCACTTCGGTTTCGTCGGCACCCTGTTGGGTTGAGTCCGAATCGTCCCCAGACGAGGAAGAAGAGGAAGAACGAGCGCCGACGGACACATCGCCGCTCTTTGGCGCCGTGAACACGCCTTCGTCGGCGTCGTTGCCCTCATCACTGCTCGAATCGCTCATCGAACGACTATTACGAAGCGATAAGGCCCTTGGCACAGTCTCTTTTTGATAAAGCTGTGAAAAAAAGTAATTAAAAGCCAACCATCAAAAAATTCAATAAATTTTTATCCACAAAATTTCATCTAAATTCTTGGATTAAAAACGATGGCAAGGAATTTCTACAAATATAATTAAAAAATTGAAAAAAAAATTCTCGATATTATTCTTAAAAACCAAAGAATACCGATTTTTCTGGAGTCTTTGACATAGATCTTCTGGTATCTTTGCGCGTTTTGCAAAAGTTTTTAGAAGTCGAAGGTCCGCTTGTCCCCCCGACAGACAATCGATTTTGAGTTAGTGGCTGAGTACCACTCAAACCTTGTTGAAATTCGCAATCGAAATCGGAGAATAGGCTTTTCTAAAAGATTGACGTAGTTTTTTTTCAACAAAAGTCGTTTAAAAATTATTGTTTAATTGAAAATCGTTCTAATAATTGGAAAAAAACTTACCGCCGGTAAATCACCAAACGATACGACACGCTCCGAAATCCCAATATTCTGCACCAAATTGCACAATTTTTGTATCATTTCGTTTTGCTCGGCCAATTTCGCCTCGTGGCGCGCAATAATTTGATTGGATTTCGCCGCAAGCTCCTCCAACTCGAGAATCCTCGCTTCACGTCGCGCCGAAATCTCCTCCAAGTTTGCAAGGCGCGACTCGAGACCAGAAGAACATATCGCATTCTCCGACAAACCCTTTTCAAGGTCGCCGAATTCTTCCTAAAAATGACACAAATGGAAAAAGTTCTGAGAACCAATCCCAATATCAATGAAAACAAATCAGAAATGGAGCAAAAATCCGTATGAAAAAGAGTTCCAAATATTGTATGAAATAAAAAGAGAAATTCCTTACATAATTAACATACCAAACAATTTAAATGCCTCTAAATAAGTTCACAAAATTGGGAAAAAAGTTTCACACCTGCTTGAAATTGTTTGTCTGATCGATTTCGTCCAAAGCGGCGAAAAAGTCGAACGACGGCGGCGCGGATCGACGAGGATCCGAATTTTTTACGCGATAATTGAAAGAATTATTCGTCAAAGAAGTGCTAGTAACGGCCGCATTTCCCTGAGGAATAGCTTGTGTTGATAAATTGGCGCCATCGTTGTCGTCGGTGTTCTTCGCCGGCGGCGCCGACTTCGATTTGTGCACAAATGTCCGCGTTGCCTGGAAAACGGCCTCAGCCTTCTTCTCGTTAAGTCTTCTGTTTGTGGCTGAAATGTGTTTGAAAAAAATAATGACCTTTTCCACAAAAAATCAGACTCATTAAAATGCAATGCTTACTAAAACACAAAAAAACACAATGCATGTGAAAAGTGTCCAAATGAAAAAAACTACTCACGATGGACAATTTTCGTAGTGCTCCTCCCGGGACCTTTTTCTTTTTCACCCACGCGGTCAGAGTCGGTCAGTGGACACTCCGAAGGCGAGCCAAGCTGTGTGCCGAGCGCGACAACCTTCAATTCGACGTAAATTAAATAATTTATTAAAATTCAATTAAAAATTAAAATCATAGCAAGCAAAAATAATTTTATTTAAACAAAACAATTAAATTTTTTTTAGAATTCCACAAGCACATAAATTCTGCAAAATTCAATCCGCTCTAAACCGCATACCTTATCCACATTCTCCACCAAAATAGTCGCCGTTGGTGGTGAGTTTTCTTCATCAAAGCCGGTCAGTGGACACTCTAAAGGCGAATCAAGCTGCTTGCCGAGCGCGACAACCTTCAATTCGACGTAAATTAAATAAATAATTTAATAAGTTAAGAAGATTCAATTAAACAAATAAAAATAATTTAAAAAAGATAATATTAAAAAAAATTCCGGATTACACTCGAATTTGTTTTTTAGCCTTTTTATTTAATTAAACATAATCGTAAATTGATCACTAATAAAACAAATTATATAATACATATTAGTCAGTTAAATTATACCAAGTAATAAAATTTCAGGATAAAGCCTAGTTTACCCCCCCCCCCCCAGAATTCCGAAAGTTTTTTTATTTTTTCTACACCAGTTTTCCGCCCTGATTACGAATATCACATTGGTTTTGCCAGGAAATCCCAAAAAAGTTGGTTTTCGACCCCTCAAAGTCAGAAAACCACAGATATTGGTTTTGCCAGGAAATCCCAAAAAGTTGGTTTTCGGACCTCCGAAGTTCAGAAATCCATAAAAAACCACAAAGAGAAAATTTTTTTCAGTGCAAATCGCTTCAAAATCACTCAAAACCGTGTAAAACGCAATAAATTCGTATTTAGGCTCCAAACGGTCTAGGAAATCTCTAAATAATCGCTTCAGCACGTCCTCGTTAGGCGGAGTAGGTCAAATTATTGAAATAATGTTTCAAATAGTTTTGCGCCACTTTTACAATACTTTTGTCCGTGTCTAATTCAATTTTTGATCACAAAAACCTTTGGCAATTCAATTTTGATCACAAATTCTATTGGCGATTCAATTTTTTGTCAAAAAGTACTTGATTTAAAGACGTTTTGTCCGTGTTTATTGCGTACATTCGTTGTCATTGTTCTTGCTCCTCTTGCGCTGAACGGTTGGTTTGTGTCTGACGGGTCTTCTCAATTCCTGACGCTACTCTGAGGTATATTAATTCTTTGCTAGCTAAGCATAAATGCACGTCCTTATTAGGTTACATCATCGTGAGTTATTTTAATTGAAACAAGAAAGTCTATCGAATTGAATCTTGATGCCCCGTTCCCTACCTGCTCAAGGTCCCCCTTCCCCCAATAATTAAAGGAGGATTATGCATTATGCAGGAAAATTGAAAATACAATAAAAAAGGGAAACTTGCAAGGTTACGCTATAAAGTCGGTTATATGACGGCGCAAGAGGAGCAAGAACAATGACAACGAATATACGGACAAAACGTCTTGGAAGCCAAGAGTTTTTGCGTAAAAATTGAATTGCCATAGAATTGTGATCAAAATTGAATTGCCAAAGGTTTTTGTGATCAAAAATTGAATTAGACACGGACAAAAGTATCGTAAAAAGTGTGGCGCAACAATACGATTTGAAACATTATTTCGATAATTTGACCTACTCCGCCTAACGAGGACGTGCTGAAGCGATTATTTAGAGATTCATTTGAAACATTATTCCGATAATTTGACCTACTCCGCCTAACGAGGACGTGCTGAAGCGATTATTTAGAGATTTCCTTCGATAATTTGACCTACTCCGCCTAACGAGGACGTGCTGAAGCGATTATTTAGAGATTTCCTAGACCGTTTGGAGTTCGGTTTTGAGTGATTTTGAAGCGATTTGCAATGAAAAAATTTTCTCGAAAAAATCGAAAATTGTACCTTGGTCCCCTTTTTGAGTGATTTTGAAGCGATTTGCACTGAAAAAAATTTTCTCGAAAAAATCGAAAATTGTACCTTGGTCCCCCCGTGGTTTTTTTTATGGATTTCC
>SAUE01003097.1:36497-47735 GCA_009724625.1 Deladenus siricidicola | reverse complement strand
TGCTGATAAGGCAGTGCTGCTCGAAAATTTGCAAACGTGGGGTTTAATTCCTCGGCAAGGCGAATACAAATGTAAGAGGTGTGGCGGAAATTTGACGCTTTGCTCCGACCAATCCAGAATCGACGGTAAGCCTTTAGGCTAAGCCTTAGGCTAAGCCTAAGCCTTTAGGCTAAGCCTAAGCCTAAGCCTTAGGCTTTAGGCTAAGCCTAAGCCTTAGGCTTAGTCTACCGGACTTCTTAATATTATTCTATGTTGTTTTGAAGCAATCTGAAATTTTTTTGTGAAATTTGTTGAAAAGTTTACCTTGGTCCCCCCTGTGGTTTTTGAAACTTTGGCTGACCCTAGCGGGCCAGAAATGCGTTTCCGCTGATTTTTTTTGTCGTTTCTATCGTTTTTAGCACATTTGCAGAACTGTTTTTAGGCGATTTCGGTTGGTAACCATATTCCTTAATTACTCCAAAAGTTTTCAATTTCGCAATTTCGCTTTTAATAAAAATATAATGCCATTTTTGAATTGGCGCCAAGTAAAATGCAAGCACTTCGTGCCAAGAGCAAATTGCATCAAAATACAGCATATTTGCCTCTCAAAACGCTTTTTTTCTCTTCTGAAATATTTGGTGAAAGAGACAAATTTTCGAAATTGAATTTTACAAAGTAAAAAAAGACTTGAAAAGTGAACAAAAGTGCGAGAGAAAAAAATAAAAGAAAAAGCTTAAAAGTAAAAAATAAAACCAAAACGTTTGGAGAGAAAGGGTAAAAGAGAGATGTAGAGAAAGGGAGAGCGAGAGAGGGATATGGAGAGAGAGAGGGAGAGGAGGAGAGGGGGAGAGAGAGGGAAAAAGAGAGATTGAGAAGAGAGCGAGAGAGAGAGAGGAGGAGAGAAAAAATGAGAGAATGATAGAGTAAGAGAGAGAGAGTGTAAAGAAGAGGGAGAGAAAGAGGCAGGGAGAGAGGGAGGGAGAAAGAAGGAGGGAAAGCGAGGTAGAGTAGGAGGTGTAAAATACGGAGATAGAAAGATAGTGTAAAAGATAGAGGTAGAAAGAGAGTAGAAGAGGGTGTGAGAGTCTAAAAAAGAAATTGAGAGTGTATGTATGTGAGAAAAAAATTTCACATTTATTCTATGATTTTTAGAGTGCCAAAAGAGAATTCGTAAGGTAAGGTATAATATCTCCACATAATGTCAGCTTTCCGCCAAATTTTTTCCACAAACTTTCATAGGCCAGCAAAAAAATGATGGGAGAATTAAAGTAAGTTATTTTGAGTAACTCCACAAACGACCACAGCAAACCCAAACAAACAAAATGCCAACGAGGAAAAAAGTGCTAGCGAACGCAGCA
Organism: Deladenus siricidicola; assembly: GCA_009724625.1. Lineage (NCBI taxonomy): Eukaryota > Metazoa > Nematoda > Chromadorea > Rhabditida > Sphaerulariidae > Deladenus > Deladenus siricidicola. The sequence continues at coordinate 46,398 of SAUE01003097.1, read as the reverse complement.
GGCAAATTGTCTGTAAGAAGCATTATTTTTCTTTGCTGCTGCGTTCTCGAAAATTTTCTGGCTGTGGCTGTGTATGCTACTGTTAGCTGTGTGTGTCTGCTGTTAGCTGTGTGTGTGTTGTTAGCTGTGTGTGTGTGAGTGTGTATAAAGCAGAAAAGTGAGCGGCGGAGTTTGGGTAAAAGATTACGGCCACGTTTGGGTGAGAATGCGTCTTATAAAAAGTGAGTCGCTAATTTGTCGAATTATTTCCCCACTGCGCCTTTCATTTCGGCTTTTATCCGAATTTACTCTCCCCTTTTGCCAACTTTTTTTCACTTTTTATTATTTTGAATTATTTATTTGATGGAGTGTTATGATTAATGCCATTTTATGCCAAAAATTGGTGAAATGTTCTGTGAGAAAATTAAAAAACGTTTTACATTTTTTTCAATGAAAATGAACCGACAAAATGAATTTGAAAAAAGTTCAAGACGCCAATTCAAATCAACTTGAATTTTTCAAAAAAATGAAAGTGAACCAACAAAGTGAACATGAAAAAAGTTCAAATCACCAGTTCCAATCAATATGAAAAAAGTTCAAATTCAAAATGAAGTCAGTCAAAGTCAAAATGAAGTCAACTTGAACGTTTCGAAAGTTTAATTTGAACCAGTGGCTTTCCAATTTCATTATTTTTGATCAATTTAAATTTTTAGTTAATTTAAATGAAATTAGAATTAGCAGATAAAATTTCCTAATCAACGACAATTACGATGATTTTAAAATGGAAAATTCAAATTGAACAGGCTTCATTTCGAATTTGAACTTTTTTTAAAATTAATTGACTTAAATTTGAAAAGTTCAAATGGATTTCATTTGAACCGATAGGAGAAAGCACTCCAGTGAATACTGATCACACATTCAAAATTGTTTCACTTTCACAAATTGAATTGAAATATTTTTACCAGTTAAATATTTTCATATACCGTCCCCTGAGGCGGAGACGAGATACTTTGTAAAATTTTGCAAGCACTATAAATACTACTGTATGTATTGTAGTGCCTCGCCTCAATCTGTGATGACACAACACTGATTTTCGCTTTGTCATTTTATTTTAATTTCACATTTAATTTTTTAATTTTACGATTTTTTGTTGGTTTTGATATTATTCAAATGTTTTAAAACAATTTAAAAATAGTTTGTTAAATAATTGACGCAATTAGTTTTGTTCGCGCAGTCCGATTTTAGCGTGGAAAAGTAGGGAATGAATTAAAAACAAAATTAAAAAGATAAAAGAAAGAATTTTCTTCTAAAACTCTAGCGTAATGCATATAGACATGTAGAGGTAGGGAGAGAGAGAAAAGGAGATTAAATATGACAAGAAACAGAGTGAGAGATATATAGCAAAAAATGAAGGGGGATATAGAGAAGAGAAAGAGAGAAAGAAAAAGATAGTGAGAATATAGAGAAAGCGAGAGAGACAGACAGACAGAGACAAAGAGAAAAAGAAAAAAGAAAGAAATAGAGAAAGAAAAAAGAGAAAGAGTGAAAGAGACAGAAAGTAAGAGTAAGAGAGAGTGAGAGAGACAGACGGACAGAGACAAAGAGAACGAAAAAGAGACAGGGAGATAGAGAAAGAAATAAAGAGAGAGAGAGGGACCGAGAGAGAGTGAGAGAGAGAAGAAAGAGAGAGGAGAGCATGACAAAGAGAGAAAATTATGTTTTTGAAGCGAAAGCAGAAAGGGGGCGATCAGAAATAAAAAAAGTGGTGAAATATGCAAAATAACCGAAATTGCGGAGAAATTGGACCGATAAAATCGCGGCGAACACACAGCTGTAAGACGATCGAACAAAATGTATTTTGAAAAAAATACACAAAATCGTTTAGTATTACAATTACTATACATTACTACACACACTCACACAAACACACACACACACACACAAACAAACACACTTCATACAATTCCATCATATATTCCTTTCGACAATTTTCGCCGTTTCAGATTTTCGGTGCTTTTGCTTTGCTTTGCTTTGCTTTTCCTTTTGAAAGAAAGCTAATAATTTCTTTTTCATTCGCCAATAGTTTTTTAATGCTCGCCACAAAGCACTTTTTTCCTTATCATCTGGGCACTTTTTTTTCCATCATCAAATGCTGCCTTCAAACAAAAGTATGTAAAAAGCGCAAAAATGCGTTGTGGCACAGCTTTTTGACTAATTTTTCGCTGGTTGAAAAAAAATAAATAAAAAAAGTGAAATTCTATGAAAAGATTTGTCTAGTTAGCGAACTCATTTATTCATTCGGTCAATTCGTTTGGGCTTTTATCCTTGTCTAATCTTTCCAAATGGAATAGCTTTAGAGAGGAATAGTAAATATAGACAAAAGAAGGAGAAAATGATCGCCGCGCCGCAACAAGATTGGGATCGGGGAAGTGTGCGAGAGAGAACGAAAGACAGAGAGAGTGATAGAGAGAAAGCGAGAGAGAAATGTAAAGAGAAAAACAGAAAAAGGGAGAGAAATGTAGAGAGAAAAAGAGAAAGAGAGGGAGAGAGGAGAAAGAGAGAGATAGTAAGAGAGAGATTGAGAGATGGAAGAGAGAGGAAGAGAGAGAGCGAGAAAGGAGAAAGAGGGAGAGATAGAAAGAGACAGGAGAAAGAGAGAAAGAGAGAGAGGGAGAAAGAGAGAAGGAAACATAGAGAGAAAGAGAGAGAGGGAAAGAGAGAGAGAGAGATCCAGAAGAAGATCGGGATCGAGGAAGTGTGCGTGTGTGTGAGAGAGACTGAAAGAGAAAAAGAACTAAGAAGGAAGACAAAGTTATGTATATGTAAACTTAAACACAAAGTTATGTATGTTGCTTTGTGTGTCTCAGAAAACTTTTATTACTTTTAAGCACACTACATATTTCTTAACAACTACATATTCGCAATTGCGTAGCTATCTATAGCCTCATCGGATTTGTAAATATTGTATAATCCGCTATTCCGTATTTATTTTCTGCCCGCCCAAAATGACTGGCGAAATAATTACGGAAAAGAAAATTCCACAACCAACGCAAAACGATGAGAATATCAATCACAATGACATCAGCCGCTTTGAGGACCGCCTCAGTCTCATGTCAACCGCCTCGTCCACATTCACCTCTAGCGATTCGTTCGCGGAAAGTTTTGTCAATGCTCACAATCGCTTCAGAAAATTGGTAATTTCAGTGATAAATTTAATATAATATGACTCACCAAAAACACCACAAAAAGCAACAAAAAAAAACCACAAAAGCCAAAGTTTTCTATTTTCCGAAAGATTTACAAGAAAATAATGCATATTTAGTACAAAAAATGTGGAAATTTTTCTAATTTTTGGAATTGACCGTTTTAACATTAACTAATGTAATCTATTGTTGTATTTCCACTTTATGCTCATATGTTACTGTTCGTTTGTTGCGCCTTGCGTATAAATAAATAAATAAAAAATTTTTTTTTCATTTTTCGACTTTTCGTTTTTTGTGTTAGAAAATCGACCAAAACTCCGATTTTCCACTTTTTTGCGCCATTTTTCTGTTTTTTTTTGATTTTCGTTTTCCATTGTCCCAATAATGCATAATGAATTAAAAAATCTTCAGTTGACTTGAAAGATGTTGAGAAGATAAATTTGATAAGAAGATTTTTTTGAAAAATTACAAAAAAAGTCGGCCAATTTTCATAAATTTTCGTAAATTTTGGGCCAAAAAAAGCAGTAAATCGTAAATCGCAAATGTTAGGTGGGCGAAAAATTTCTATTTTCAAAAAACATTTACAAGAATAGAAGAATTTTTCAAATTTTTTTCTATTTTCGTTTTTTGGGTTGAAAAAATCGAAAGAGTCGACCCAAAACACCGATTTTCCGCTTTTTTGAGCCAATTTTCTGGTTTTTTGGTTTTCGTTTTGCATTGTGGATTAACTGCGAAGCAAGCGGTTTGTATGAATGTATTTACAAAATTAAAAAAAAGGGGGATAGGCTCTCGTAGGCAGCGAAAAAGTAAAGAGAACTTAAGCTAAGCCAGCTGCCAATTTCTATTTATAACAGTCAATTTCTATTTTTATAAGCATACCATACGCTAAGCGTGACGAAATCAAATTTTTTTTACCAAACTCTAGCTTCATATTTCTCTAGCACGGATCGCCGAACTTACGGTTGAGCGAGACACTCTGCGCGCAGGCCCAGCAATGGGCGCACCGCATCGCGCGCAAGCGACACATGACGTACTGTGAATTGGCCGGTAATCGCTTTTCTTCCTCTTCAAAATGCTGCGGTGTATTGAAAATGTATTTAAAAATAAAAAAATACATTTGTAAATACAAGCGCAAAATGAAATGTGTGCGAGATGAGTGAAAAAAAAATGGAAGATGAGTGAGCAACTTACTGTTCCCAGCAGGGCTGTGCGTACTGACGAATTACGAATTACGAGGTTTTCAGCCTCGTAATTACGAGAAAGTGCTTGTAATTACGAATTTTTGGTCTTCGACTTTTTTTCTGGAAATTTCTTCTCTTCAAAATCTGCTAAAAACAGCGATTTTCGAGAAGTTTTCATTCAAAAATTCCAAATAAAAAAATTTTGCTGGCTAGGTCTCTGTTCTTCATATTTGTTGTACATATTTTTCAGTATATTACAACATCAAAAAATTTATGTTTTTTGTGAAATTTTATTTGATGGTAATTACGAAAATAATTTTTCGTAATTACGCACAGCTCTGCTTCGGAGTACATATTCGCTAATGTATATGTAGAACCGACCAGTGTTTCCACATTTTGATTTTGGCAGAGAGTTGGAAATAAATTTAAGCTCGTTAGCGAAGTTGGAGATTACTGTACTGTAAAAACGGTAATTTCTCGAAACTATCGTAATTTTATTGATACTTCAAAATCAATTTTTTTGAAAAACTTTCAAATTCCTTCAACAAGCCAAAAATTCGCAAATTCCGAATTCCGATGACTTAAAATGGCCGGAATTTGTAATTCTGCCACACTATGCTTGGCGATCTCGAGAAAATAATCGGAGCTTGGATTCATGGAAGATGTACATTATCTACCCAAGATACATACATATTACATCTCACTACATACATAAACAAAATACATACATATATACATATAATATTTACATATGTATATTGCAGGCATCGGCGAGTGCATAACCTTCTTTCCGTTGAATTTGAGCGCCGAGGAGATTGTGGAGTATTGGTATGAGGAGCACAGAAAGTACGAGTACGAAACGCCGGGATGGCAGGCTGGCACCAACTACTTCACCCAAATTGTCTGGTACTCCACCACTGAAGTAGGCTTCCTTTATGTAATGTTATATTTTGCACTGGCTAACTGTATAACTGTAAGCCAATTCAGCTGAAAACTATTTAATTACAATAAAAAATAGTTACAGATACGGTGGAAAAAGCTTTTTTGAAAATTGCGTCAAAATTGTTTTTGGCTGCCGAAATAAAATATTTTACTAGTGAATGAAGGTGTCAGAGCAGTTCATACTAACGGTAGTTCATACCAAAGACATTTCATACCAAAGTCAGTTCATAGCAACACAAAAAATTTCATATTCGGAATCAGCGTATTAGATTATCTATTATACAGATACAAAGTGCGATTAAAAAAAGTGACTTCCAAATCGTTTTGGCACTGGCACGAAAGCCTTTTAAGTTTGGTATTTTTTGTTATTGCTGTGCGATTCTCCATTCAAAATGCTACATTTGTGTAAATTTTCAAACAAGTTTGAACAAGTTTAAGGTGCTTTGTTTAGATATCGTTCGTTGGTTCGTTGGAAAATAAAATTTTTATGAAGTTTTTTCTAGAGGTCTTTTTTTCTATCGCACATAGATAACTTTTTCAAAACGTAATTTGAAAATAATTTCAACCAAAAGATCTCTTGTGTTCGGAATGGAAATCAGAAAGATATTTCCACATAAACCAATGTATTCCGAATCAGGAATAAAATGGTTTGGAGAACATGTAAAAGTTTGAAATTTCAATCAAGTTTAATTTTTTGCATTGGTATGAACCAGGGATGAGTCGAAAATTTCGAAAATCGAAAATCGAAAATTTCAAAAATAAAATTTCGAAAATCGAAAATCGAAAGAGAAAAATCACCGAAAATCGAAATTCGAAAGAAGAAATTTGTCGAAATTCGAAAATTTGGCAAAATTTTTTCTCATTTCGACCTGTATTCCCATAAAAATGTCACATTTTGAGTTAATTTTGACTATATTTCTTCAAAAAATCACATATGGATGAGGTTGAATTGAACAAAAATTTCCTTAAAAACTTTGAAAATATTCGAAATTTTCGAAAAAATGGCCAATTTTTCGAAAATCGAAAATCGAAATTCGAAAGACCTCCGAGATTTCGAAAATCGAAAAACGAAAATCGAAAGGAAAAAACACCGAAATCGAAAATCGAAAATTTTCTCACCCCTGGTATGAATTATGTTTGGTATGAAATGCCATGAACAAGTAATTGACCTATGTAAATAGTAGCTAACTAAATTTTTTTTTGACAGATTGGCGTCGGCCGCGCGCCGGTGCGCCCCATTATCGATGCGGTGAGTCGACGCGGCGTGCCGCACACCGGCGGTCGCGCCAGCAGTTGCGCATCCAGCGGCGCTCCCACGCCCACCAGTCCGCCGCACTCGATGGTGCGGTCGGCACGCGATTGGAAGGCGCCGGAGGAGGAAGAGCAGGTGGTCGTCGCCTTCTACCGTCCCTCCGGCAACAACAACCGCGCCGGCCAGTTCGCGCTCAACGTCTTCAAGCCGAACGCCGCGAAATGATATCTTCATATTTTTTACTTTATTTTCTATATTTTTCTAGTATTTACAGTAGAGCTTATTAAAGCAATTTTTTGATATACTTTTTGCGCATTTTCAAAGGTTTTTGTGTTGGACACAAAATGTATGTACATATACACAATATATATGTAGAGAAATTTAAAAAATAGGAATTTTGTAGGTAATTTTTTTGAATTTTGGCATATGTATAAATGAATAATTTTAATTTTTTTTGCTTTTTGTTTTTTGCGCCAAAACGAAAATAAATATAAAAATTGGTAAAAAATTGAAATATGATTCGGCAATTTTCTGAGAAACTTTTTTCAACAAGAACGTAACATTTGAAAATTTTGGTCCTGTGAGTATTCTTTCCTACAAAAATCTTTTCGGGCAACAATGTTTCCAGTTCTTTTTTGAAACGTTTTCTTTTCCGTCGAAGTCTCACAACGTTCAAAATTGGCGTGAAGTTGTCGAGCGATCACATCTTGGTGGAGAGTTGAGTCGAGCAAAATTTTTTTCTAGTTTGTATCGAATTGTCTGTATTCGCCGAAATTACTAGGGGTTTACCCACCACCCTTCCTCGGCGACAACCACCTCCCACCCCCTCAAAATATAGCCAGCGGAAAGAGCTCGTTGGGAGCGTTCCAAAAATATACTCAGTTTTCCCCCCGACTACAAATGCTTGAGTTATATCACTTTAAAAATTTGAGGTCCGCCACCCTCCCTACCCCTTCCCTCCCACGAAAATTTTCGGTACAGCAACATGTCGGTATACTAAATTTTTTCCTGACTACCGTATGATTTCAAAAAGCTTCGAGTTTTTTGTATCACTTTGCTAAACACTTATTATTCTCGACTTTTTGAAAATATTTTGAAAAATTTGCGGTTTTATTTTTTGCGATAATAGTGTTTCTCTTCAAATTGCACAAATTACCTAAACATTTTATTTTCGATTGTTTTAATTAAAATAATAAAAGAAGTAACTACTGCGATGAGTGCTGAAATGAAATGCGAAACTTTTCCTCCAAAACACTCGCCCAGGGGTAGGATGAACAGAAACGAGAAAACGGTGGAAGAAGAGAGTACGGTATCGCGCGCTTATTTGAAAATTCATAACGAGATTTTGGCGCTACAGTAACGAATGACTTCACTTTTGAATAGTTTTCCCGTTCAAAAGTCAGCCAAAAAAGTCGTGCCAAACTATCATCATCAATTTCTCCCTCCCCCCGAAATCTCAAAATCTCAAAATCAAAAAGAGTGGAGTAAAACCTCAAATCAATTCGAAAAATGAGACGACAAAAATTTGAAGAAAAAGTAAACAACAAAATTTTCTCCGAATTCTAACGTTATCGTAACCAAATTTTCGCCCGCATTATTCCGCGCGAACCGGAAATTTTTTTGTGTGTGTGCATTTTGCGCGCTTTTTTGAACTTGGAATTTAGAGGAACTTCTGGATCTCGTCGTAGATGGCGAGCACGAGCGCGCCGCCCGTACCGCGGAACACGTTCGAGAGCGCGCCCTTGAACATGGCGCTCATGCCCTCGTTCTTGATGATCTTCAGCGCGCAGTCGAGCGTGTTCTTGTAGAGGATGTCCTTGCGACCAGACTGCATCATCATTCGTCGACGGACCGTGTCCCACGGGTAGGAGAGGATGCCCGAGCCAACGGTCACCACCTAAAATGATGTATGCACATAATAATAATATGTATGCACATATGTACTATAACATTTTGTGTGCCTATATATGTACTGTATATGTAAAAAATTGCTTGTAAAGGCTGATCATCAACTCATCAATCAATTATTCAAATCGCACAACCCGCCGAATTTTGATCAAAGAAAAAGGATTTTTTAACAACTTTTTCAAACATTTCAAAATTTTTGTAATATATATAAAAAATTTGTAACATTTTAAATCCTTTAACCAAATCTGGAATTATTCGCTCGTAAGAGTTCGGCTTTTAGTCAAAATCGATTCATATCGCTAAACTCTAATCTCGATTAAGGCTAAGAGAAATTAAAAATAAAAATTTGTAAAAATAAATGTAAAATAATAGAAACAGTAATAATAATAACTATTCCAAAATATATGTAAAAATTATCAAAAAAGGCACTCACTTGAGCAATACCCCACGCAGCGAAGAAGTTGAGGCGTTGGCCGTCCGGTGCGAAGACCATCTTGGCGGTGTCGAACATGCCGAAGTAGGCGGCACGATAGATGATGATGCCTTGCACGGAGACGAAGAAGCCGCGGTAGAGGCCTATGGGGCCGTCGTGCTTTGCGATCTTCACCAAACAGTCGGCGAGACCTTTGAACTCGCGCGACGCGCCCTTGCCGACGTCGGCGGCGAGACGCGTACGCGCAAAGTCGAGCGGGTAGACGAAGCAGAGCGAGGTGGCACCGGCCGCGCCGCCCGACGCCAAATTGCCAGCGAAAAACTTCCAGAAGTCCTTTTTCTTGTCATATCTGAAAGAAAGATTTTTTACTATGAAAACATATGAAAAATAAATAAATAATGGCGATTTTTTAATCGGTAACAAAAATCAAAAATCAACAAAAGTCAATCAACAAAAATTAGGCATAAGCCTAAGCCTAAGCCTAATAAAATCAAATTGGCCCAGCATAAGCTGCGCCCAAGCCGGAGCCTAAGCCGAAGCCTAAGTCGAAGCCGAAGCCCTACCTTCCATGGGGTCGCGGACACCCATGAGGGAGGAATTTGATTTTGGTCATTTTAAATGGGGTTGGACCTTAGTGCTATAAAAGGGTGGAAATCATGTAGACCCCGGTGCTATAAAATAATAACACATGCGAAGGCGATGTAACACCGGATGATACTGTAAACTCCCACGCAAAGTCGTCAAAGGCTACTTGGTCGCCGCATCGCAAATTTGATTTTCATCGAAATTTGAAAGTTCGAACAAGAATGGATTTCCCCCCTTTTATAGCACTAAGGTCCAACTCCATTAAAAATGACCAAAATCAAATTCCTCCCACATAGGTGTCCGCGACCCCATGGAAGGTAGGGCTTTCCAGACTTGTATTGATTTCGAAAGAAATTCGTTTTTTGCATAACAGTCTAAAATAAGGTCGCTTCGCTCCCTAGACGTTGGAGAATTTCAC
>SAUE01003096.1:138821-164942 GCA_009724625.1 Deladenus siricidicola | reverse complement strand
CCCCCCCCCCCCATTTTAGGAAGTCTCAATCTTTCAGAATGTTGAATGCATTTGAATCATAGCTCGGCGTGACCCTCCGCGAAAAATCGTGATTTGGTGCGCCACCCCAAAAAATGACCATAGAACGGAAATAAGGCCACTTTTGAACGGCTTTTAGAAAGTTTATTAATTTATTTAAAAAATACAAAATGTTGAAATAATAATTTTCTAGAGGGTGTGATGATATATCGAAGAAATCGCGCGCAAGTGCGAAATTTTTTGAAAATAACCATTCAAATACGCATTTTACGAACACCTGGGACATATTCAACCGTCAATTTTTGAACTCAAAAATGCCGAGCTATGATTTGAATGTAAATTGCCGTATATATTTCGAATGTTTCGAATGGTGGCGATTGTGTCAGCTCGCCAACCACAAACCTGAAGTCTAGCGCTCTGGCTCATGTGAATGATGGCGTAGCGATGCTGGTTGGCGACGTCGAAGCACTCGACCACCTCGTACGCGATCGGCCACTGCACACTGCACGCCAGCGCCAGCGTCAGCGAGAGGAGGATTGTGCACTGATTGGTGCGCGATGTGCTGACGCGATGTGCCCACAGCGGCCGACAGACGCACACGTACCGCTCTACGTTGAACGCCACTACGATACTATAAAATACGCATTGTAAAATGTACTGTCCGAACACTGTACAATACCGTAAGATTTTTTGAAAGTATAGTAACTGCTTGACAAATATTTAAAGGAACAGTATTCGCCCTCCCTCAGTTATCGTAATACGCAGTATGTACCAGGGTTGGGCGGAATTCCGAATTCCGAAATGCGGAATTCCGGCCATTTTTGGCCTCGAAATTCCGAATTTTTGGCTATTACGAGTCGGAATTCGGAAGTTTTCGGACTAGTAAAAACGACTTTTAAATTTTTAAATGCATTACCGTTTAACATAAATTTCTGTTTATTTGCTTTCATATTGTTGGTGGTTAATTTTCTGGTATTTAACTTATTTTTTTACATATGCTAGTTATTTTAGAAATTTGTTATTTTCAGTAAAAAATGAAAGCAAACATGACAGAAATTAGAAAAAAAATTTTTTTTTCCGAATTTCGAAATACGGAATTCCGGTCATTTTGGCCCCGGAATTCCGAATTCCGAAATTTTTTTCACCCATCGGAATTCCGTATTCCGAATTGAAAATTTTTACTTCCGCCCAACCCTGGTATGTACGTATAAGAAATTACAGTATTGACGCCTTGTAAAAAGTGGACGCGAGCGTTCGCGCGTACAGCGCGACTTTCGTGTAGACCGCATTCAGCGTGCTCGAGGCGAGAATCGCGTGAAAGCTCATTGGCGTCACCTCACACGTCGCGAAAATGAGAAAAAGTGCGTCGAAAAGCGCCAGCGACACCAACAAATGCCTAAAATTTGCGAAAATGTTTAATTTCCTTCATGATCCACATTTATAGAAACTTTTTCTAATTTTACAGGGTAGTAATTAAATTGGACTTGTGGGCGGAGCGAAAAACCGATATCATTTTCGAATTCCCGAGCCCCGAAAACCTCTCTCCCAATATTTTTGTGCACTTTTAAAAAAATGTCAAAATTTTGAAATTTGAATTGGCGCCAAAAGGCGAAGCTAAGAAAGCTAAACCGGATTTTGAATGCCCAATTCCGACTTGGGAGGAATCCCAATTGATATAAAAGAAATTTTCGAAAAATATTAATCAAAATCTTTTAGAATTTTCTCTAGACTTTTTTCTTTATTTTTAATTTTTATACGTTTTGGTATATTACAGCAATAAAAAATTTTTAAATTTTGTGAAAAGTTTTTGATGGTGAATTACGAATTACTAAATTACATACGTGGTTTTTAGCCGCGTAATTACGAATTACGAAAATCGTTTCTCGTAATTACGCACATCGCGAGCCAGAAGTAGGGTGAATCCATCCCATTGGTCTCCAAGGGGCCCAAGGCGAAAAAACTCAATTTTCATTTTTTAAAGAGTCTCTTAAAGAGTTTTATAAGAGTGAAATATGTACATATGTAAAAGCGTGGTGAAGTGATGTGTATGTAAGCGTGGTTGTCCAAACTACAATATACACTGCACCGCTCCACATAATTATAGACACCCCCTCAATTTTGGGGTTTCTCTATGATACTGTAATCCAATCGTCCCAAAAATGATTTAATATTGTTCACCGTGCTGAAAAACGTATGTAACACATAATTCATAAAAAATTTCACATACACATAAACAATACGATATACTACGTGTTTAAAAGTGCCACACAATTATACTCTTTATTAAATCAAGGAAAAAACTTTACCAAACATAATTTGATAATTAATGATTAATAGGATCTTCGTTATTCCTAATAAAATCAAAAATTTTGCAAAAATCATTTGGTCAGGTGGGGGTGGGGGGAGATGTCGGGATTCGAGGTCGATGCACGTTTGGACGAATTTGGCGGTCTTAAGTTTTAATAACCGAAAATATAAACTATATACCATTCGATAGAGCTCGTCGAGCTCTATCGAATGACATATTGGGTTTGGGTCAACACACCCCATTTCGGGGACAAAAGGTCCACGAGGCTCGCTGGGGTGGGCGGCCGCAGGTCGGCCCTCCCCTTTTTGGACCTCGAACTCTTCTTAAACACGTCAAAAATGTCTTGTAGATGGTAGCAAATGTGTTTGTAGTACTTCAGTATATTCGGCGTTATGCATTTTCGATGACGTGAATGCAAGAGCAAATTCACCGAGCGCACTGAATGCAGCGCGCTCGGTAAATTCCGTATTGTTTATGTGTATGTGACATTTTTTATGAATTATGTGTTACATACGTTTTTCAGCACGCTGAACAATATTAAATCATTTTTGGGACGATTGAATTACAGTATCATAGAGAAACCCCAAAATCGAGGGGGTGTCTATAATTATGTGGAGCAGTGTATGTACAAAAATAGACATTTGAAAAATTTTGGACATTTGAAGCACCACTTCTGCAACGCCATTCAATTTTGGGCAGGTAAATATTTATTTTAATAAAAAAAGAAAATAAGTAAATATGTATGCAATACCATGACGGCATTCGCCTAGCCGCCTCATTGCTGGTCAAAACCAGCAAATTGAGCAAATTGCACGCGACGCCGAGGCCGGCGATCGTCGGCAAACAAATCACATTCGTCCACCACAAAACCCTTAGCGCCTCCTGAAATGAATGAATGGTTGGTGAACAGTGCTATAACTTGCATCCGAAATGCATATTGGTATATCTTTTATGCATTCGAATACATTTTGTATCCTTTTTGCATCCAAAATGAAGTTTTTGAATCCTTTTGCATCCGAAATGAATCCGAAATGAATTTTGAAAAATGGGCGGAGACTTTTTCTTGAATCCGACAAAAATACGTTTTGCATCCGATCTTAGTGTCGGATGCACTGGATGCATTTCGGATTTGGCAAGTTGCAGCACTGGTGGTGGTGAAAAAAGCGTGGAAATTGTGTGAGTGGGTGACGTCGATGAGTAAGAGATAATGGGAATAAAATGGTACAATAAAAAATAGGGGGGGTGCCATGAAAAGAAATTTTCATTATCTAAAATCGAAAATTTTAGCCCGAAACAGTCGAAAATGTCGATAATAATTTTCCCCAAAAATTGACGGACATTTTTTGCAATTTTTTTTATCAAAAAATGAAAAAAATCATTTTTCTGTGTATAAATCAGGGGTGCTAACATTTACGGTTTTTGATTTACGAAATTGACAATTTTAGCACCCATGGTATAAATCAAGTATTTCTTCCACTTCCGTGGTACACAAAACAAGTTTTAAAAATTAAAATTTTCGAAATTTGTTTTTCCCCCAACAAAGCCAAAAAAGTCGAAATTATTGAAAATTATAGCACCCTTGCTAGACAGTGCTACAAAAAGAAAAAAATTTAATAGTTAAACAAAAAAGAGCTACAGATAAAGTGAAGAGAATGATGCACAAAAACATTTGGACCTGTGAGTCGAAGTCATCGTTGAGGTACGCGGAATGTGGCTGAATACTTTCGCAGACATTTGCGAATATTAGACTTTCTTCTAATTGTTCAAACTCTTCCATGAATATGAATACGGTAGCGTGAATAAATTAACGGTATCCACACTTGGCATTCTAGCCACCACGTCAACAATTCATAAACTCATATGTAGTGTTCGCAAGGATTATAGACAGCGCGACATAACTAATTTTCAAACAAAATGGAATTGGCACAACAAAATGTCGGAATTGTAAACAAAACAAAAAACGCAAAAAGAGACAAAAATTTTAAAAGTACGGTAATCATATGGTAAACACAAGGCCAAAGGTTGATTTATCCGTGGGAAAAGCAGGTAACATCTTCGTATATTGTAATGTGTTGACACAATAATAAAATTCACAAACAATCTTGCGAGTAAGGATATATCGGGTCAAGTGAAAATGTGAAAAATGCACAAAACGCTATATTAGCACACAAAAACGCGTTTAAAATGCACTTAAAAGTGCAAGCGGATGCTCGAGTGTCGCGCTTTTTTTTGGTCAACTCACTCTCCATCGCAGCACACACATACACACAGCACTGTTTGTCCACAGCACAGTACAGCATAGCATAGCAGCCACAGCAGTCACCATTGAGGCAAGGTGAATGGGGGGGGGGGGTAGATAAATAATCGATGATGTGAAAATAATATTTAATAACAAATGTAGGACACCGTCTATAATAATAATAATAAATATAAAAATAGCGAACGAAGAAAATCTCAATTTTTCCACCTAAAACTAAGCAAACACAAAAATGCACATAATTCGCGCATTTTTTCGGACAGCCAAAAACAATGGACACAACACCACAGCATTTTCTCAGTCGGTTGCGTTTTCTCAGTCGGTTGCCTTGCGTTTTCTTTTCGCATTTTTTTTTGTATTTCCGATTTCCGAAAATATTTTTTGGTGGACGGTGGAGAGAGGGAGGGAGGAAGGAGGATCGAAAGTTGCAAATTTGTCCATTTTTTAGTTTTCAATAAAAAAAATTTTAGCGCAAAAAAATTTTACAAAAAATATTGTTTTTGAAGAGAGAAAAAGTTTTTGTCGGAAGTTAAATTTCCATTTTCTTTCGCTATTTTTTCGGCGGTGAACGAATTTTACAAAATTCAAAATACCGTAATGTTATTTTTGCTCTACATACTGTAATGTCATTATGACATAAATTTACCATGTATATACTACCATTAACTACATATGTATTTAGTTCTTTCATTTTCCCGCATTTTTTGGAAACTCTAAACATGCGATGAATGAGTATGATATCTCATACCTGTTTGACCCCTCCCTCTCCTAACATCGAAAATTTTTTGCCCCTCCACACCACTATGCCGACCAAAGACAAAAAAAGGTCCTCAAATTTTCAAAGTTCCATAACTCGGCCAGTTTTTGGTCGTGGGATAAAATTGAGTATGTCTTTGAACAGCTCTCGACGAACAGGTATGTGTGTGCTCCAAGAGTGGTAAAATTTGTGGTGTTGCCGCTTTTTTGCGATTTGCGAATTTTTCGCAAATCTTGAAAAATAAGAAAGTTGTTTTTTACAAATTCGCGATGTAGAATTTGACATAACGGTGTATTAAATGATCCTATTGCGAAGGCGAATCAGTTGTCACACCCCCGGTAATGTGAGTCACTTGGGGTGGGTATGGCGACCCGAGTTCGCCCCAATATCAACCGACCATGGTTTTGCTTGCTGCCACGACTGAATAGGCAAAGCAGCAGCCTTTCGTTCAGCTTAAGCACGAGAGAAGGAAAGACTCACGTCTTTCCTTTTCTCGAGCTTGCTCATGACGATCAGCGGCTGTTCAGCCTACTCTAGTCTCTTTATTACATCACATTGCATATCTTATAAACCTTCTTGTGACACAGTAAATGAATTTTCCAAAACAATTTTTTTAAAGAAAACAATTTGTGGTTTTGCGGCTCGCTTTTTTAGGGCAAAAATTTGCGATTTGCGAAAATAATAATTTATTTGCGATTTGCGGTTTTCGCAAATTAAATTTTTTTTCGGCCCACCCATGAGTCATCAGCAAGCTCGATTCAACTCATTTTGTGATTCGTGAGTCAATTGACTCACAGTAAAAATTTTCTACCATAATTTTATGGTGGAAAAGCATTCACTTGAATCAAAAAACCGTAGGAATGATTCATTTGAATCATATTTTAACGGTAAAAATGATTCAATTTTTTGGAAGTGACTCATGATACAAATGGTTCGTGATTCAAAATGTGGTTCAATGATTCACCAAAAATTGGTTGAATCATCATGATTCAAATGATTCATTTGAAGCTGATTCAAAATGATTCAATGAATCGCGTGAATCATAAAGTGAATGATTATGATTCAAAAAATGATTCAAGTCACAGCCCTTGCTCGGTAGCCGGTGTTTTGCGAAATAAAAATTTTCCACTGAAAAAACGTCAAAAAAATTTTTATACAAAAAAGTTTCTTTTTTTTAATGAAATTTTTCACATGAAAATTTTTCATTTTACAGAAACTGAAATGAAAATTTTTTCAACATGTCCCATTTATTAAATATTATAAAATATTAAAAAAATGAAAAAATTTTTGTTACATGAAAAAATTTTACGTGAAATTTTTCACATGAAAAAATTTCATTCATTTCGCCATTTCATTTAGTTGATATGAAAATTGTCAGCGAATTTTATTTTATTTTTAATGATGTTTATAATCAAAAACACTCAAACCTTGGGCACCGTGGCTAAGATAGATTTTTCCAGGGGGTAAAAAGAAATTTGGCTTTAGCTAAAGTTGAATTAACATTGGAAATACAGATTATTTGGTAATATCCAGTTAAAAAATTTTTCCCACCAAAAAATTTCGGTACCTCCAAAAACAATCGTAAAGTTTCATAAAATATTGGCCATAAATGCAAAAAATTGCGAATATAAAAAACATAAAATTGCAAATAAAACGATTAATCATACAAGAAAAGAAGCAGAGTGAAATTAATTATTTAAAATACATTTTAAATAATTAATTTAACTTACAAGCATTTCGTAATCCATTTATGCGCAGATAAAAAATGTAAGAAAATTGTACAAAGTATTAAAAAAGCGCGAAAAAAGTAAAAAAAAAATTTCCCATAAACATAAAAACTTCAATTTTTATTTATTTATTTATTGAAGAAAGTTCGCAATTACAGAATTTGTTTTCATAATTAATCTATGATACTTTGCAAAGTGATCAAATCGATCAGGGGAATTTGCAAATCTATACTTCTCAATTTGCAATACAAAACAAAAGATATTAAAAAACAGATATAAAATAAATATGTAAAACAATTATGGAGAAGTTTTTGATCTTTTATTTCAAAATACTTAATTGGTGTGTGCTATAAGAAATAATATTTAAAAAAACAATTATTGTAATATATTCAATTAAAATTAAAGCCACTGAAATTTGGCATGAATAATTTTAATGAAAAAAATGGAAAATTTGGCAGCTTTTAGTACATTTTATTTGTGGTTTTGTTAGACTTCAAAGGTGTATGCGTTGTCAGACTAATACACCTTTGAAGGAAATGAAAGAATAACATGCTCATTATTCTCAGCAATCATAAATAATTTGGGCGGCAATCTTTAATTTGCTACCACACAGAAAATAAAAGGTTTTTTTTGTAAATTCCAAAAAAAAATTTTATTTACTGTGTCATTACCATATGAATTTATGTCGTTGCTGTATGCATAACCGTGACATTTTGCGGAAAACTTGAACTATTCTTATATTTAGTAAAATAGTTGGGTGCTTAACCAATTGGCTACATTGAAGCTATTATTAAACCCCTTATCCATAATATTGTATATTTCCATCCTTTTTAATAAATTAGTTTACATTATTTCTGGCAAACTTTTGTATTTTGCTAAATTCGCAGCGATTGCGAGCCGAAAATCTGTAATTTTTTACTAATTCTTTTCTCTCGCACCATTCGAAACGTCGCTAAATTAAAATTTCGTGCGTTCCGCGTAAAAATATTCGCCTCAAAAATATTTGGCTTGAATTCCAAATTTTATAATTCGGTTGTGTGAAAAATAAAACCAATTTGTTTATTCTTCCTCACCCCCCTCCCACCGCCAATTCTTACATTTGCAAATGGCTTTTCAATATACTTTGCGGACTATATGTAGTGTTTGTTTTTCTTTTCAAAATTTGTTTTGGACTATTTTGAATTCGAAGTCGTTTAAATTTGTTCTTTAAAAATTAATTTTAAAATTTTGAGCATAAATCTTCTTCTTTTTCGTCGTAATTTGCTTCAAAATAGTTGTAGAGATATTGGGATTACCTCATTGTAAAGCAGGGTTAGTTCTCTATCTTCGGCTTTAAGGCAATTTTGTAATGGCAAATTTTTCTTGTCATGTGTACTAAAATTTTGGAGGCCCCGTGATTTTTAGTTGCTTTTAATTTAGAGCTCGGTTCAAATGAGTTTAATTAAAATTTTTAAGGAGTATCTTTTATTAAAATAACCGTACCAAAAAAACCGTTTTCATGCAAGAAGCTAAAACACTAGATGGACAAAAAAATATCCAACCCCCCCAATCTCTCCACAACAATTTTAAAATGAAGATGAGTAAGACTTTATGCAAAGATCCAATAACCAAATAAAGTAGACCAATCGTATGCACAAAAATTAAGGAAAAGAATTTCAAAACAAAAACAATACCCAAAATGTGAATTTTTTTGAATTTTTTTAATGCAAAAATAAATGAAAAAATCAAAATAACCATTTTTATTCATCAAAAATTAGAGTTCCGAACAACAGAAAAAGAAAAGCAAAATTCAGCAAAAATATTAGCACAAAATTTCGCCATTTATTACATATTATTTGATATATGTTTTTTTCTAATTCAAAAGAAACGATGAAACAAAATTCGACGAAAAGCAAAGAACCCGTCGGAAGACACGCACTTTTTCACATTTCTTCCCTCCTCAAAATGAGTAAGAACAAAATCAGCCAAGAGAGTTGAACATTAATTTCTTGAACAACTTTTTCTTTGCTTCTGAAAGCTCACTTCGACATTCTATTGCAAATTTAACGATTTTTTAACGAATAAAATTATGATAACAACAATAGCAACGACATTTGTAGAAAACACAATTTTTATTGCCTTTTTCACATTACATGTGATCTCTCTCATATACTGTATGATACGATCACAATGGTAAACGCTGATTTCTACTTGATTTGAAAAAAAAAATTTGAACTCAATCTAGATACCATCGCAATCAATTCTCATTTATTTTTCAAATTGATTATTCGGCAAACTAAAAAAATCCGTACCATTATGACCGTACCTTATCTTCTCCATGCAATACGGTAAACGTCTAGGAAAAGCTAATCTTATCCGCCGGTAGATGTCCCACGTCACCACACGCGCGCAACGACACGTGGCCGTTGGGACGGATCGTCAGCCACGTGATCGACGTATTGCCCAGCGAGATGCGCAACCAGCCCTCTGGCGGAAATTGTAGTGCTCTACAAAAAACATTAGATGAGTAAAACAAACGCAAAAAAACGGTGATAAAAAGAAGGCCAAGATAATAAAAATTGGCTGGTGGAAAAAGATAAATAAATATTAAATAAAGAGTAAAAGGTATAGAAATAAATAAAAAGAAATAGGTATGTTTTCAAATAAATTATTGCGCCGTTTTTTTTCTATCACGGAATGAATGATCTTGAGCGAAAGTTGTTTGTTCCGAAAAAAATTCACCGTAAAAATTTGCGCAATAATTTTTCGCTTATGTGCTTGACTTTTTTTATTCTTTTAAATTACGTAATTTTTTTCGTTTTCGATTGTTGAGGCTCTTGCGCTCAATTTTTTCAATTCTTAGAAAATTACAAAATATCCCGAAATAGTCATACGAGAATATTTAAAATTATGTAAACCGTCGCTAACAAATCATCCCCAAAATATGATCTAGAACCGTCAAATCGAACAAAAAAGGAATAATTTAGAAAATTAACAATAGATAAAAAATACGTTACCGACAAACGAAGTAGCGAATCACATTGGCGTGGCATACGATCACCTCAAAACTGTCCTCCTTCTGCTTGGGCGAAGCGCGGTGAATATATTTGCGAAAAGCGGCCTCGATGCGCGAACCATCCGTAAAAAACTCCTCGGGAAAAATAGTTTACTCAAAAATCGTAATCAACAATAATGCAATTAAAAAAATCAAAAATTTCTAATTAAGCAAAAATTGTCCAAAGAAAAATCAAAAATTGAATTTTTTAATTTCATTAAAAATTTAAAAAAAACTACGCATTTTAAAATTAAATAATTCAAAAATGTTTTTATCAAAAAATTCAATGGTATTAAATAAATTAAAAAATGAATAAAATAAAACGCCAATTACTTTGCTTTTCGGCTTCCACTCGCCGTGCGGTGGCTCGGGCGGGTAGGGCGCGCCCTCCTCGATCATCGAGTCCGAGTAGGTAGGCGTGGTCTTGTCGAGTTGTGTGAGGATAATTTGCGCGGTCTCCGTTGCGCGCGTCATCGTTGACATGGTAAGTTTATCGAATTTCATGTTCGAGACAGCCAGCCGCTTGCCCAAATAGAGCGCCTGCTCACGCCCTGTAAATTGTAGCACAAATATTCAACATTTTCAATGACTTAAAAAACAATTGCGAATGAAAAATAAATAATTGTGCAGATACCCAACTCCGTGAGATTCTGCTTTTCGGCGTGAAAAAGATATTGTCCGTGGCGAATGAGAAAAATATTTCGCGTCGCGGTCGCCTTCACTTTTTTCAACATTTCTTTTTTCTCTTCGTCGGTGGCCGCCGCGTATTTTGCCTCGTTAACTAGCGCAAGTGGCTCGCGACTAAATTTTTTTTGTTCATTTCTTAACATCAAAATGGGTTAATCCAGAAGTTTTGCTTACTTGAATTATTTTCATATCCCCGACCATCTATAATAAAATACATAAGAATCCCAAAATCAACCAACTTGTCCCAGTTCTTGTTCCAGCGCGTCAGCGGTGAGTACGAGTCGCTGAAGTAGCTGCTGTTGTTGGATGCCTGTAGCAAGCTCAATGTGGACGGTTGTTGTTGTGGGTCAACGACGGTGGCGGCAAAACTGCGCAAATCGTCCCGAAAATAGTAGCCACCGCCGAAAAGCGCCACTGACGCCGAGCCCAACGTAGCGATAACACGTTTCGCTGTGCCCATTCTGATCTATACCTTAAGCAGGACTAAAAGACTAAATTGAACAACAATATGTATTCCTGAAAAAGCGGCAAACATTATAACGGACAAAAAATATTCATTGTCAAAACGAAAATAAAATTATTTGAAAATCCAACTTTAAGGTTATTTATAATTCAAAAATAATCCATATAGACTATCTTCAAAGCATAACAAAAATAAAATAAAAACAAGACAATCAAACATAAGCAAAGCATAATAATTACAATCACTTTTGTTTTTCGACTGAAAATTAAATAATTTTCAAAAGAATTAATTAATTTAACTAAAAAGCATAAAAAATGTAAATAAAAAGTTTTTTTCTTCCATTTCAAATCCTCTGAAAATTAAGATTAATGAAAATACAATAGCAATGATGTAAATTATTATCAAATCACTCAGCGTCTGCACATTTCAAATCAATCAAGGGTTCGTCGCTTTGAGCCGCTCAACTTTTTGACACTCATTTGCTTCCGAAATTCTTCGTAGATATCGGCCTTTGAGCCAATTCCCCGGTATTGATCGTCGCGATCGCGTACCTCGCCCGGGTGGATGGGCTCTTCAATTCCCTAAAAAATATTTTTGAAATCAAAAAAAGCAAAACAAAAAAATGATGAAGCTACTTCAGGGGGCTATGCCCCACATACTCATTTTTGACCTAAAGTTCTTTGAAAATTTGAGGACCTTTTTGATCTTGCAGTCCCCCCCCCGAAAATTTTTTCTGGCTACGCCTCTGAGCTATGCACAAAAAGAGTACCTGCTCCTTAGCACCAAGTCCTCGACCTTCCCAACCCATTTTCGCCATTAGTTGGGCACCTTTATTTTGATCACGATTTAGTGGCGGAAGCGGCGCCTTGAAATTGGACGATTGCACTAAATGCTGAGGAACGCTAAAATTTCGCATTCATCAATTAATAAATTCCAAAAAAGCTTCAAAAACTAACAATGCATTGGAAGCCGAAGATGTAGAGCTGGCACCACCAAAACTTGGTCTCGACTCATCCGGCGATGCGCTTCTTTCGATGCGTCGATGCTTTGGCGAACG
Organism: Deladenus siricidicola; assembly: GCA_009724625.1. Classification (NCBI taxonomy): domain Eukaryota; kingdom Metazoa; phylum Nematoda; class Chromadorea; order Rhabditida; family Sphaerulariidae; genus Deladenus; species Deladenus siricidicola. The sequence goes on along the minus strand of SAUE01003096.1, from coordinate 152,634 downwards.
ACTTGGTGATCTTGATCTCGAATGACTAAATAACCAATTTCAAGATGTCAAAAAAATGGAAAGCAAACCATTAAAAATAATTGTTGCGGTAAAAATAAATTTTTTAGAAACCAAAAATCTTAATTATCTATTTTTCATATAAAAAAATTCAGACCGGCCGCCGCTTGAAGTAGATGCTGAAGAAGATGAGGAAGAACTTCCACTGGAAGAACGAGATCTTGAACCTGAACGAGACTTCGACCTAGACCTTCTACTGGCCCGTCGGTTTGAACTAGAATAATAATATTTAAAAAAATGCTACAATACAATTAAATGTCTAAAACCTTACTAACAATTTACTTTATACAATATGCTAGCGTTAAAATTTTATATCCTTACCTCTTTTCAGGACTTTGCTCTGGCATGGGAATAGGAGGCACAAAATGATTATTGACGGCGTCCTCAAACGTTTTACCTTTCTCTTTCATTTTCGCCGTTACTTCGTCGCGATGAATGGATTTTTTCTTAAAAAATTCGGCAAGTCCGTTTATCTCCCAGCCTTCCCTAAAAATATACCTTAAATAAAAAACATAAAAATGAATTCAGTTTATTCACTAAATTTTATTAAAATTTCAAAATGTCCTCCATTACATTTTATTAAAAAATTCACATGTAGACAATACTTCCGTGCACACTTCTAGCCGAAAAATTATTTAAAATTTTTTGCCTTTTTTAAACAATTTTAAACGGCACCGCCCACCCCTTCCGTCAATAGAGAAAAAAGATAACAAATCTCGCTGGTGTTCCGGTGTCGTGTGCATTGTATAAAAACGATCAATCTGCGCAAGAAGATGGTCGTTTGGCGGCTCTGGGGGCGGAATTCGCAATTTTGTCGCATCCAAAGCATCGAACTAAAATGTTAGCCTTAATTCACTCAGACATAAATAACAAAAAAATATTTTCAAAAGATCGCCGTATTTTTTACAAACCAACTCGAACTCGCATTGCAAATTCGAAAAGTTACACTTTTTGTTAACAAACAAAACAAGTTCAAACCGTGCAATCCTCCTCCCCTATCAAAGGCACCATCATTCCGGCAGGTAATTCATAATAAGGACATTTTGGTATAAGATCATCCTCCGAGGCAAAAGCCATCGGTGGCGGCCCACCACCCATCATCATAGGCGCTGGAGGCATCATTCGCGCTCCCATCGGGCCGCCCATCGGCGGTGCGCCCATCAGCGGTTTAATATTTGCGGAAAATAGTGACGGAATTTTCGGCGCAAAATCGCCGCCATTCGAAGGAAAGAATGATGGTTGTGCTTCAGAGCCAGGTCCTAAAATATTTTTCACCAAATTCGTCAAAAAATCTACTAAATCCGACAAATTTGTAAAAGTTAAATAATTACCAAAATGATTTACAAACAGAAAAAATCCTCATAAATTTTTCAAAAATTTTATAAGCAAAATAATCAATGTTTTAAAAGATACCTTGATCGAATCTAGAACGCCGTTTTCCCGCCATTTCCTGCTGTTTTTTCCGCTCGAGTTCCTTTTGTTTTGCCTCTAAAAACGAAAATGTTGATTAAAATTTTAAAATGTCAAGTACAAATCCATTTTAAAAAATAAAATTTAGTAACCCTAAAAAGTATTATATTATAACAAATATGATATTACCTTTCTCGCGTTTTTGTCCCAATTCCAACTCGACGATTTGGGAGAGAATGTGCTTCTCGAATTCCTGATGTTGTTTCTCGAAGCCTCTGTAGGCCTCTTCCAGCTCGCGGTCCACCTCCTCGCCGGCACTCTGCTGATCGGCGAAGATTTGCGCCTGCTCGGTGGCCATAATATTTGCGGGATTGCGAAGTTGCTGAAATCAATAGCATAAAATATAAATAATATAACAAATTTATGCCAAGTCCGTGTTCCTACTTTGTAGCAGTTCTCATCGAAATATTTATAGCCTTCCCAAACACCAATTAATTTATCCAATTTCTCGGAATACGCTCGATCCAACGTGGCCGATGAGGAAGCGTATGCGTAAAGTTTCGGCACATAGCGACTTAGCATTGGCCGAACGTTGTCCAATTTTTTGCGTTGACTAAAATTCTTTTCGCTCTTCAAATGAAAAAATTACGTAACATTTTTGAAAAAACAAAAAGTAATTTATAAATAAAAATTTGTTATAGATAAATAAAAATTTGTTACAAAAATCTTTTTTCCAAAAAATTCTTTTTTTTTCAAGAAATTGAAATTGATTTCAAATCCTCAACAAAAAAATGCAAAAAATGTTGAAAAATATATATTTTTAATTTCATGACATAAATGATTTTTTCCTTAAATAATTTGTAAAAACAAAAATAAACCGATATGTAAAAATTACCAATGGTGAGCCCAGTCGTTTATCAAGTAGAGGATGTGAAGCCGTAACGAGTCACTGGCGACGCTCGTTCGAACTCTATAGTTTTTGAACATTTATTTTACGTACGAGGTTTGTTTTGTGTATTTCCTTTATTAAAATGGAGCCGCTCTCTCGGTCAAGCCTCACAAATTTTAAAAACCAATAAAAAGGAATTAAAAAATATTTTCATTTTTTTCGGATTCGTGGAAAACACCTGTGAAGAAGATAAGTGAGAATAACTTCGCGCAGTTGATCAGTCTGACAATTGTCAAAAATCCACTTCTTACTGTTCTAAATTCGATAAAAAAATAAGTTTTGAAAAACCGCAGAAAAAATCGCTCAGATTAATTCGTTTGTTGTGGAAAAATAGTACAAAAAGTAATACTATAATGTCTGTACGAAAAAAAAATCAAACACAATAAAATAGCAAATAATATCTTCTAAACAAAAATCGACAAAAATTTAAAAAAACCGAAAAAAATTCTCACCGAAATTGTGTCCTTGGAGCCGCTTTTGCTCATGTGGTCGATGAGCGACTCGAACTGGCTAATGTCCAATCCAACTTGCTTCAATAGTGCGTGAATGTGGTCATTTTGTTTTTCCGCGTACAAAGTTTCGGTGCGCATCTAAATCTCAGTGTCTTTGAATTTTACGTGTCGAAATTAACAAAAAAATTCCAGTTGAATCGCTTTTATATGAAGTTATCGAAAAATTTCAATAAAATTTATAGAAAAAAATAATTAGTTGAACAAGCCAACTTTTTATATGCCCACACCCCTCAAATAGAAAAAAATATAAATTTTGCTTGAAAAAATTATTGTAAAACTTTTTTTGACCAAAACTCGCCAGAGTTGAGAGCATTCCAAAACAATCAGTTTTCTCACCCAACCAAAAAATTTCTGAGTTTTTCACCTTAAAAATTTGAGGTCTGCCGCCACCCACCCCGCAAAATTTTTTCGCGACCACGGCTATGGTTTGCCTCAATTCTTTCAGAAAATTCTTGACCGTCTTGGCAGAGCAATATACTTTATTTTTAATCAATTTTACAATGTTAATCAATTTTTTATCGAAATTAGTTCAGCAAAAAACTACCTGTTTCTGCAACTGCAGAACTTGGTTTTGCGCCTTCAAGTTGTTCTCGCTGTCGGAAATTTGTTTTCTCAATTCGGCAATCTTCTGGCCGTATTCACTCGACGCAGAATTATCCGCAAAATCCGAAAAGTCTGCCGAAGTGCCCGCCTTTACGTCACTTCCACCCGAACTCACTAAATTATTCGATTAAACTTCGACAAAATGCAGTGCTTTTCCTTGAACCCGCAAATGAGTCAGTATTCGTGTCGGCCCCAAGTGGAATTCCGACTTTGGTTTTGCACGGATTTTGAAAATTCGTTTTGTAATCTGCAACCATTTAGTTACTCTACAATAAAAAGAAATTTTCAAAATCTGTAAAAAACCAAAGCCAGCATTCCACTGTATAAAGCAGTCTGTTCTGTTTTCCCTCACCATTTATTTTATTAGATAGTTTTTTGTGTTTTTCAACTCAAAGGAAAACGAAAAAAACTATTCAACGAATTTCGCCAGCTAAAAAAACAAAAAAGATCCCAAACAAATATGAAATTACTTACAAAACTGAATTTCGCACATAAGCTGGTAACGATAGTAATCCGCATATTCGCGTCCGAACAGAAACGCGAACTTGGGATTATCGTATTGCTTTTGTCGAGTGATTTCCTCAAAACCAGGTCCATTCTTTGCGACGTATTGTGCAAACTTGTCGATGATTTTCTTCGCCTCAGGATCTAGAAAAAATGAGACTATCATCAGTGGAATTTAGTGATTTACAGTTGGTACCTACAACCACCCCCCCCCGCAAAATCTAAAATTTTTTGTTGAAATTTTCAGTGTTCCGTTTTGGTCAGAGGCAAAACTAAATATAAAACTAAATATATCCCCAACCCAAAAAAGCAAACATTTTTCAAGCTTCAGAACACGGAAATAGTTAAAAGACCTCTGAAATTACTGTAAAATTTACCTGAAGGTGGTTCCGGTCCATTCGACATTTTCAAATAATATTGCTGAAACATAAACCATTTACCACAAATAAGTTCAAGCAATTTCGCAATCATTTATTTCCACCCGTCCAAAATTATCCGATCAAAATGGGAATTTTTGGTTCAAATAATTTTTCAAATGGGAATATTTCTCGGTTCGTCGAGAACCTATTTCTCTTTGGCTAGTAAAAGTGAGACAAAACTTAAATGCTTTCAGCAGAAGTAAATTTTTGCGCAGCGAGAACTGTAAGCGTGAACAAATAAAAAGGCGGCACATTTTCGTGAATTTTTACATCTATCATGCACTCGGTTTGTATGTACCATACTTGGGAGTAATTAACAAATACGGCCCTTGGTCGAAATGAGATAAAAAGTGGTCTGGCGGATTTTCGAGTTTTCTCGATTGCTATTGTTTTAACGAATTATAAAACCCCGGAATTTTTCCCTATTTCGGCGAAAGACCGCATTAATTAATTATATCCACTTTGAAGGTGACCCCCACAAAAATTTTTGCGCCCTTTCTTACGCATTTTTTGAGCCTCCACCCTCTAAATTTCTTCGAATTTTTACGCACTCCCCACTTTTATTATTATTCAATGCAATTTTTATCCAAAATTCAAGTTGTTGCAATCCCACAAAATTCGTAAGAAAAAAAAACGTAAAAGCGTCAAATCACACAAGTCACAATTTTTTTGCAAACCGTGTCAAATCGTTTTTAGAGCACTGGACAATGTCGACATGATCGTTCACGGGAAAAAGCAAAAGCTGAACAAAATGAAACCAAAAATAATTTCAAATTTCACCTGTTCCTGAGACGATTTGTCTGTACTTCGGCGTAAGAGATTTGATTCGTGCGTTTACATAACAACGGCTGAAAAGGTTGCGTGTGAGAGTGACGGACGCACGCGGACGGCCGCACACTATTTTGCTGTTGTTCGCCTTTCTGACTGCCTGCGTTTTTCTATCTTGCACGACTGCGTTTTTTCGTTTGCTGTATTTTCTTGTGGAAGTTTCTCGAAATTTCACTACATTTGAAGTTTTTTTTTCATTCAGTTACCGCATTTTGAAGAAAACTTGATGATTTTCTAAAAACTGGTCTTTTTTCCTATTAATGTTGAGGTTACGCAAACTAGGTATTTCTTTTTTTCGTGATCCAATTAGCTTTTCTAGATTACGTCAATTTACATGTGATTTTTACATTTTTTTATTTTTCATTTTTTGATTATATTAATTTTATAATTTTATTTCGTGTTCAACTTATACATATGTATGTGTGCATAAATTATGGACGTCTTCTGAAATAATTGTGATTACAGGGTCAAATTTTATTTAATTCCGCTGTCAAACCACAGTTCTCAAATTTCAATATGTTTGGAGGTGATCCGTTCGGGAATCCTTTTCAGTAAGTCTTTCATAGGAGTTTTCAAGCGTCCTTGCTGTGATTTTGGGGAGGGGGTAGGGGACATAACTCCCACTAAGATTTTTTTTTGTGATTTTAAAGTAAATCGGAGGTAAAAATTGAAATTTATAGATCTTGCCCTCCCCCCATTCGGGAAATTTAACGAACAATTTTTGGTTGTTTCCCCATTCCGAAATCGTAGATAGTGATAGTTACTATATTTTTTGCTTTAGGCATATGCATCGTCAAATGCAGGAAATGGACAACATGATGAACGCGATGATGGGCGATTCGTTCGGCATGTTGGGCCCGATGTTGGGCGGCTCTAGTCGCCACAATTCCCAGCAGATGTTGGGCAATGGTGGCGCTAATCCCTATCGTCATGCCAACACCAACATGATGATGAGCCCGTTCGGTGGTATGGGCATGGGCGGCGGTCTCTTCGGAGGACTTATGCAGCAGATGGTAAGAATTTTGTTGAGGAATATGATTTTTTGTTCACGACGAGTTTGGTTTATTACAAGAATTATGTTCTTTATTTTTAATTTATTGAAACTTGTAATACTGAAATCAAGCCTGTAGCCAGAAAAAAAATTTCGGGGGGGGGAGGGGTGGCGATTTTTAGGAGTCATTTAGAAGGGGCTGTTTCTTGGAAAAAGTGAAAATTTTTATTTCATTTTTTGATTGGGAGCGTGCTGGCTACGCTCTTTTTTTTAATTTTTTTTATTACGCCGTAAAAAACGGACGCGAGAAGAAACAACAACAATAGTAAAATAGGTAATAACATAGACATTAACAAACATAAATGAAGAATAAATGACTCACCGGCGACAATTTAGCTATTTTTAAAGCTGGACAAGAAAAGAAAAGAAAACTTTAGAAACAAAAATTAAAAATTGACTAAAGATATTGACAGAAGCGGATCGAATGATGTCAGGCCTTAACGAAATGAAAAGCTTGACAGCACGGACAAAGAAAGAGTTTTCTCTTGCCTTGGTCCGGGGTGTGGGTATATAAAACTCGAGGCGATTTCTTTTGAATAAGGCGTTTCTAAAATTGGATCCATGTTTGGAGTTACACACCAGCATGCCGTTCATATATTTATAAACTAGGACGAGATCGTTTTTACGCTCTTGTTGAAATTTTGTTATTTAACCAAAGCTCTTATTATTAGCTGGAGCTCAACATATACGAAATGGGGCGCTCCCAAACATTTATTATAATACTACTGAGAATTGGCCTATTCGTTATATAAAATTTGGAGAATAAATTTATTGAAAAAAATTTTAGGGTAGTTTTCAACAGCACGCAATGAATGATCCGAATTCCACGGTTTTCTCGCAGTCGACAATGATCTCCTACGATGGCAATGGACAACCTCGCGTCGTTCAGTCCTCCACGCGGAAGGCTGGCGATGTTAAGGAGACGAGACAGTAATATTTTTTGGATTGTATTTTAAATTTTAAAATTATTTTTAAACTAAAATAGTTTGTTTTGTGAGTGGATTGAAGTTTTTTAATTATTTTTTGGTGTTATTTGTTATTTACTGCTCTGATATTAGACGTATTAGAGTTTGAAGTTTGATGTTTTTTTTCTTTAATACAAAATAATTTATCGAAACCGTTTAATTCTCGAAAATTATTGTTGATAATTTAGCTCTGAGCAGCGAGGAAAAGAGGCGAAAATGGTGGTTGGTCATTCGATCGGCGATCGATCGCACGTCATTGAGAAGAAGCGCGATCGAGACGGTCGAATTCGCCAGCAACAGAAGTTTATGAACCTCGACGAGGATGAGGCGGAGGAGTTCAACAACGAGTTTAAAACGCGCGCGACGCGCAATTTGCTGGGCGGCGTCGGACGCTCCCATCAGCAGCAAGCCATTCAGAACGGCTCCTCCTCGTCGAAGGGTAATCGTCGAATTGAGGCGGGACGAGGTACAGTTTTTGTTTTCATTATTCTGTTAAGATCTATGATCTGCGGAGGCGCAGTCAGAAAAAATAATAATTTGGGGGGGGGGAGACCAAAAAATTTTCTGGGGGGACGCAAAATCATTTTTTCAATTACTTGGAAAAATTAAAAATGATATTTTTATTTGGGCGGGCATGGCCCCACCTGCTCCCCCCCCCTCTTGCCTACGCTCCTGATGGTCTAGAATAGAAAAAAAATTATGGGAACTGTTGCCGAGACACAATTTTTTTGTGCTGAAATTTTTTTTGTCAAACGCGAATTTTGAGAAAGTTCGATTTTCATGGAAATTTGAGCTGGAAATTGATCTTTATAAAAGTCAAATCAAATTTTTGTAAGTGAGAATGTTTTTTTGAAAAATTCGCTCAAATTGTGGGGTAATCGCTGTTAAACATGCCCACAGGTTTTGTCTTAATAGCTAGGAAATTTTTTTACCAAGAATTAAAAAAGAATAGTTGTGAAACTATTTATTTTTAATTTTGATTTTTTAAATTTCGTTAGACTATTTTCAAACCAAAAACTGTCCCATTTGAAAAATTGTCTGTTTACGTTTTTGGGAATTATGGTTGAAAGTTTCGGAAAAATGTCGAAATTTGTTGCCATTTTTTAATGTTTTTATTTATAAAATTGTGTTATTTAATTATGTATTTTAGGCGAAAGTTCTGCACCTATTGTAACCGTACCTGATGATGATGAGGATGAAGACGATTATCGCAATTCAAAAAATCGGTAATTTAATTGAGGATTTTGTTCTGCATTTGCATCATTTAAGTACCTTTTTTATTTAGTATATACATATATATAACAATTTCGATTTTTTTCGAAATTTAAATTTTTTGTATTTTGCTTGGAATACTTGAGCTTCTATTTTTACGTATGTATTTGTAGGCACGGACAACGCAATAGCCGACGCCACACCACGAACGACGACGACGACGATGTGGAGTACATTTGCTCGAACACGTCCGGCCCGATGATTCGCGAGATTTCGGACGAGGAGGCCGACATGAGCAATCCGAAACGCCGCAAGGGACTTCTTGGCAAATTCCTGCGCACCGATGACTGAGAAGTGGGTGGTGCCGCCGATGTATGTGTGTGCGTGTGGGTTTGTGTTTGTTCAAATGGATGGACCCAAAGGGTTTGCTAATTGTAATGTGTAAATTTACTGAGATTGATTTTTTTCTGATGGATGTGAAATTAAGACAAGAATATTTTCATTAATAATTTTAAAATTTTCCCGCTCTTCTCCGACTTCTTCATCAACTGAGTTTTGTGGTGATTTGTGATGTATTGGCTCAAGTTGAAAACTGAAAAATATCTTTATTTTTGAAATTAAATTCCCAAATTTGACCTTAGGACTCTCAAAAATGCGATTTAAAAATAGGAAAAAGAATAACCATACGGCTAATTATGAATACGCATGAACAGAACTATTTATAAATAAATTGTTTTTTATCAGCAAAATTGGTTCGATTCGAAGAAAGGTTACCAATCTTCAAATACATACGCACTTTTATTTCAGTCCGTTAACTTTAATCGAACTTTTGCCACTTTTTCCCACGATTGATATTAGTTTGGTTAGTCTTTTTTTAATCACTTTGTTCATTTTTGGTATTAAATTTGTGAAATATACATACAAATACTTTCTAAATCCTTTTTTCGATTTTAAGCGCTTTATTGTAATGTTAAATTTACGATTGCAAATTTAATGTTCATCAAGTTGGTAGAAAATGCTTTGAGTTCTAAAAACTTTTTTTTGTGCATATATAGTGGTTCAATTTGGTTAGCGTTGCGTTGATTATGTGGACGATTTTTTAATGCATTCAATTTCATCGAATTGTTTTATCATATTTATCAAACAATTTTTTAACAAAATAAATTTTCATGAAGAACTCCTTTGTGATTGACAGAATGCAAAATAAACAAAAAATAATATAAAAAACGAATGTTTTAATTAATTCGAGCGAACATGAAAAATGTTTTTATTTGAAATTTGCAGTGAAAATCAAGTCATTTTTTTGAAAATCGCAAACATTATTCATGTAATAATAATAATTGGGTTAAGTTTCCGACTTTTTCAATTGGCTCCTTTCAGTATAAAAGACGCAAAAACATAATTGCCGGAAATGCGGGGAAAGCTTGCTTACTTTGCGGGTTATCTGATTTTGAACCCGCTACTTAAACTCGAAGAAGGGGGAAAATAAAAAAATATGGGGAACAAAAGAATAATTGAATGTACTGAAAATGTTTTTTTCTGCAAATTATTTGCATTTCTTTTTCTTCGATTGCGCAAAAATTTGCAGAATTTTTCATGAACGAAAAAATTAACAAAATAGTTGATTGATTGATTTATAAATTTTAAAAGAAATGAAAGATAAATACCCAATAAAATAATTACACAAAAAACAGCGGACGAAGAATGTTTTGAAAATTCTTCAAATTTTTTTGAAAATTTTAACATTTGTTTTCTTAAGACCGTCGTCGTATGGTAAGTTGTAAATGGAAACGGATTTAGAATGCGAAAACTTTCAAAACACCTCTTCTTTCTATTAGAATTAAAGCATGACAATATTGCAAATAATAATGAAAAATGATATTTTATAATACTGAAGGCGATTTGCTGCCAAAATCAAAATTAAATTGAAAGCCTGTTCAACAAATAGCCGGACGACTGACTATGCGATAATACAATTTGAATTTTTACAAACAAACAAAGTCCGACTAAAAATAAACGCTTAAAATTGACTTTGATAAGGCGAAAAATAGTAATAAAATAATATATATGTAAAAAATTTCTGATCCATGCACTAACAATATTAAAAAAAATGAATAAACTCAAATAAGGTTTAAAAAAATCAATTATTTCACGAGTGATTGAACTTATTTCACTAATAAAAATTAGTTTCAGATTTTTAGTTTGGAAATGAATCAAAAATTTATTTTCAAATTTGTTTGATTTTTCGAAACTGATCAAATTAGTAAATTTGTTTCTTGATATTTTCCGGTGTTTGAAAAGTTGCCAAAAATAAAATAAAATGAAAACGTAAAAATTGTTGCATTATCACAAAAAAAGCTCAATTTGATAGAAAATCACAATTTGGGGGAGAGTTAAGCGTTTGACGACCTCCTTTTTTAATTTCTGCCGTTTTTTCGTTTTCCTCGCCATTCTTCTCCACCTTTTCTCGTAGGCCCTCCTTTTCGGCCAAAATCTTTTCTTTACCTGATTCCAGCACGGGTGGAGATGGATCTGGCGGAGGAATCTCCTGCGGCGACGAATTCCCGCCTCGATTTGCCTCAACTACCGTCTCTACGCTGCTCACGCTGCCGAACGTCGAATGTTTGGTGGAAAGGCCTGGGTTTTTGGAGTTCTCGCCTGATTGCTTTTCCGCCTCCGTTTTAGCTGTGTCCTGACGGCCGAACAAATGCCAATCCTGACCCACTAGCGAATTATATAGACGTTTCGCGAACGTTGGTTGGGGCATTGTACCAAATTCCTCTTTCTCGTTCCGGGTTTGGTCCTCAATGGATTTTGAAGATGGTCTTGACACACCTCCATTACTATTCGAAATTGAGTCGTTGTTGTTGCTAGCGCTGTTATTGTTACTGTTGTTGCTGCTACCATACCACAGGAACCGCAGCGACAGTCGTTCGCCGGCCGAGCGTCGAAACGCAGATATGGTAGCATTTGAGGGGGGCGGAGTTACCGGTTGTGAACGAGATTGGTTGCGCTAAAATGTTTTGTGTGATTATTTTTAACAATTCAAATGAAAATATACCGGTTAGTTACGTATTAGTTTATATTTGGTGTGGCCACAGCCAGTGGCGTTGTCATGAATTTTCCATGGGTTGAATTCAAGTAAACATTTTTTCGGCAAAAACAGATTTTCAAAAAATTCCATAGTGGATTCATCCACAAAAATTCCACATGAATTACGCTCTGGCAATGCCACTGTTCATAGCTATTAGTTTTAAGAAAACTGACGTGTTAAGGGTGATTTTTGCGGGGCAAATTGTGCAGAATACGTGTACTGCAATTGTGCTTAAAGCTTAAAAAGAATTTTTTTCTCCTTTTACGGAATTCCAGCAATGAAAATTATAAGATACAATGTATGTGTGGATATGCTGGTGCGAAAATCCGTTAAACTACCGAAATCCCGAGAGGAGAGAGAAACTGTCGTACGTTTGGCGCAATGCCCGCCAATTGTCAGCTAGTGTTAGCGCTACTCCCACTATTACTGTAGTAGGAGGAGTTCGAGTTGGTGTCACTAACCGTAGTGCCGTTACTATGGTCGGAGAGGCCGCCACCGTTCATTACGGTGGCCGGGCGTGGCGGCTCTTCGTCCTCTTTAATTTCCAGAATGTCGGGATGGCGCTCGATAATTCGCATCAAAATGCCATTGACATAATTGCGAAGACGCTGATTCACCAATTCCTGCTCACGCAGCGCATTCATTAGCTAAAAATATTTGTTTTGAAATTTGGCGCCGAAAAGGGCGATTCTGTTCGAACTTGAACTTTGTTTGTTGAAGTTCGAAATGAATGAGATACCCGGCCATTTTCAAAATCTGTATGAAAGAAAAATTTTGCAAAATTTAAGGTCAATTAGAAAGCGAACTTGAGTTCGTGGATTCGAGTTCAGACTGAATTTTTTTACATTATTTGAAACTGTCATTAAACATTTTTGAAATTAAAAAATAATAAAATTTTAAACTATTTATTTTATTTTTTCATTTTAATAATGAAATCTTGGAATCAGAAAATTATGCATTTTGAAATTCATGAAACAAATTATGCACTTAAGAAAATATTTAAATAATTCTTTCAACAAAAAATAACATTTGAACAACTGCTAGTGAAATATTTATACGAATTTTGGGATAAACGTACTGCAAAAGATACCCCCTGTGAGTCCATTCCGCCCAGCTCGGCGGCCAGCGACGGCGCCGTTCCGCCCGCCGCTAGCAAGCTCCGCCCACACTCCACCGAATCATGGAGAATTTGCGCTTGCATATCCTTATTCTGCTCGCGCAAATCGCGGTTCTCGATTCGCAAACGCTCAATCTCATCCTCGAGCATCATAATCTGAAAAAAATGAACATGAATGATGCCATTGTCGTTTGGCGGGAGTTGTGTCAATGTAACCTGATCGGTGAGTGATCCCTGGCATGGAAAAGTGCGGATTTGGTCACTTTGTCGCGTCAATTCCTCCAAAATTTCCGCATTATTTTCCATACGGTCGACCGTATCAATTTGATATCTGAAATTAATACATATGTATTGACGTCATTCTCTCATATCATTCAAAGTTTTTATATCACTCAATACATGTATATGATCTGATCCAATTTAAGTTTTTTTTATCACATTGGTTGATCTAAATTAGTGTTGTAACTTGCCAAATCCGAAATGCATACAGTGCATCCGACACTAAGGTCGGATGCAAAACGTATTTTTGTCGGATTCAAAAAAAACAATTTTGAATTCATTTCGGATGCAAAAGGATTCAAAAAGTTCATTTTGGATGCAAAAAGTGTAGAAAGCGCCGGATTCAAATGTATCCGGATCATACTCAGACAAGGGGGGTCGGGTACAAAAAATTTTTTTGGCGGGTGGAAAAAGAAACGAAAAAATCGAGCAAATTAAAGGAAAAATACGTAATTTTTCATCGCGCAATGGCATTTCGCGATGATTTTTCTTAATAAAAAACCGTCGCACATCGAAAATGCGCGATGTTTTTTGCTTTAAAAAGCATCGCGCATTTTGCGCGATGATTATTTTCTTATCAAAAAACCATCGTGCAACGAAAATGCGCGATGGTTTTGCGCGATGAATTTGCGCGATTGTTATTTTCTTATCAAAAAAACCATCGCGCATTTTGCGCGATGGTTTTTTTCATTGAATTTTTTGGGAGGCTCTTAAAAAAGCAAAAAAAAATTTCGCGGTTCGCGCGATTGTTAGTTCTATACAACATCTTCAAAGAGATATGGTGCATAATTTTTATCTATTCGGAAATGCGTT
>SAUE01003096.1:87559-106600 GCA_009724625.1 Deladenus siricidicola | reverse complement strand
ACAACACTTGATGTCGGAGTCTAAGCCGAACTCCGATTCCCCAGCTTCAACTGGGGGTGGGGTGGGATGGTCGATATACCCCACCCCCAGTGAAAATGTCAAAAACTACAAAAACAACGAAATCAGAAAAAAAAACATTATTGAATTCGAATTCAACGTACCAGAAAACCTCAAAATAACCATAAAAAAAATTTTTTGTTGTCCGATATCATAAAAGAACCAAATTAAAAAAAAATTTCGTCAATCATTTGAAGAAGTTTAATAACTTTTATAAAATTAAAATTTCACAAATTTTCTTTAATTTTTTCTTTGCTTTCACCATCACCGCCATCAATACATGTATATGTATTTACATATACTGTCTATTTTTACATATAATTTCTATTTTTGTGAGTTTGGATTTTGGACTCCATTTTGCGTGGAGAGATAAAAAAAATAACAAAATAAAACCGAAAATAATGAATATAAATAAATGAAATCGTTTTTCTCATTAAACACAAAAAAAAGTATTCGAAGCGGCTATAAAAAACAAAAATATCTGTGTGGGAATAGGAAAAAGTTTCAAAATTTTTGTCTCAAATTATTTATTTTTTTCACATTTTTCGGTATTTTTTCTTCGTAAAAACAAAGTGACTTTTTGCTCGGAGAAAAAAAATGTGCAAAAATGGAATCTCTCTTTCTCTCTCTTCAATCCAATAATTATTTTTATATTCTATTGTAAAAATTGCGATTTTTAATTGTCAAAAATGGACGCAATTCACCGCAAAATATTTGACATTTTGTCCGCCACAATCGGCTCCACATTTCTCGTCGTTCAGGTTTTGGTGTTAGTGGTGAGTTTTTGAACGGAATGCGTAGTGGCTGGCGAACAGAGCTGTATGTACCAGGGGTGTAAAAATTTTCGATTTTCGGTTTTCGATTTTCGATTTTTGGCGTTTTTTCTTTCGATTTTCGGAATTTCAAATCTCTTTCGATTTTCGGTAAAAAGTGCCGAAAATCGAAAATTTTCCGAAATTTGCTTACTTTTTTACTACAAAAAAATGACTTTTTAAACTTGGATTTGCTCAAAATTTAAGCAAAATTTTGCGCTCGCGCGGCTATCGCCGCGCTCGCTTATTTAATTTTTTCTATTCTTTCTGATGTCAAATCAGTTTTCTTCTTTCATACGTCTATATATTTATATAAATATATATAACTGGCTTACTTATTATCAGTTTTTTTACTATACAAAAACCTAATGACAAAAATCGAATAAAAAAACTCGAAAAAAATGGTCTTGTTGAGGAACCGAACTTGCACACGAAAAAGCGCCCACGTAGACATTAACCATTAAGCCACAGAGCTCAAGTTGTGCGAAATGCAAAATTTTGGTTGATAATTAAAAGTATTATTGCATAAATTGCAGTGTTTTCCCTTTTTTCAAAAAATGAAATTGAACCGACAAAATGAACTTGAAAAAAATTCAAGTCACCAGTTCAAGTTAATTTGAAAAAATTTCAAATTCAAGTCGCCAGTTCAAACAAATTTGAAATAAATTCAAATTCAAATCGCCAATTCAAGTTAATTTGAAAAAATTTCAAATTCAAGTCGCCAGTTCAAACCAATTTAAAATAAATTCAAATTCAAATCGCCAATTCAAATCAATTTGAAATAAATTCAAATTCAAATCGCCAGTTCAACTTGAATTTTTCAAAATTAATTTGAACCAGCGGCTTCCAATTTAATTATTTTTGGTAAATGTTCTATTTTTAGTTAATTTAAAAGAGATGCGAAGTGGACAAAGTTTCCCAATCAACGAATACGTCGGTTTTAAAATGGAAAATTCAAGTTGAATTGGAATTTTGAATTTGAATTTATTTCAAATTGATTTGAATTGGCGATTTGAATTTGAATTTACTTCAAATTGATTTGAATTGGCGACTTGAATTTGAATTTATTTCGAATTGATTTGAACTGGCGCCTTGAATTTGAAATTTTTTCAAATTAACTTGAACTGGTGACTTGAATTTGAAATTTTTTCAAATTAACTTGAACTGGTGACTTGAATTTGAAAAATTCAAATGAATTTCATTTGAGTCGAAATGGGAAAACACTGATAAATTGTAAATAACTTTTTGTTCCTGGTTTTTTTTAAATATACTGAAAAATATACCTACAATATAAAAGAAAAATAGAAAAAAATTATAAAATTTTTACAAAATTTTCGATTTTCGGTAAAAATTTTCTTTCGATTTTCGATTTTCGGCGATGTTTTTTTTCGATTTTCGATTTTCGGAAATTGATTTTTCAAATTTTCGGTTTTCGATTTTCGGAATTTCGAATCTCTTTCGATTTTCGATTTTCGGAATTTCAAATTTACTTTCGTTACACCCCTGGTATGTACCTAATAATAGAGCTGCACCCCGCCTAAAATTTGGAATCGAGTCCGAGAGCCCGACTAGCAAAAAAATCCCGAAGCCGAGCCCAAGTTGAATTGAGAAACCAAGCCCTATATGTAAATATGTTTGAAAAAGTGTGTAGCACATAATTTTATGTTCTCGGAAATGCGTCATTTTTCTTTATTCATGCCTACGCTAAAAAATGTACATGGTGGCGCATCTTTGTGGCGCAATTTGAATTCGCTCTAACTTTTTTAATTCCTGTCGAAATGGCAAACTTCTGCGTACTGTATAAAAATTGTCCTTTTTATGCATTTTGAGGTGTTTTCGCTGTATTCGGACTTTCGAAGTGAGATCTCCTACCGTATTATGTTCTCGTTGGGCGTCACCGACGGCACACAGTTGTTCGTCTTCAGCTACAGTGGCATCCTAAAGCTGCTGCGAATGTCACCGTCCGCGTGGACAGAAAAAGTAGTCATCAGTCACATTAAATGCGGAACTTGAAGCATCGATAAGAGTGAACCAAAAAAAGCCAATTTTCCCATTTTTCTTACATAAACGCGTAATGAAAATTTTCGAATTTGAAAGAGTGGCTCTCTCTCTCTCTATATCTCTCTCTCTTTCTCTCCCTCTCCCTATTTCCCTATTTTCTCTCTCGCTCTCTCTCCCACACACTATATTGCTCTCTCTGTTCTCTCTCGTGCTCTCTCTCGCATTCCCTTTTCTCTCTTTCTCTTGCCCTCTCAAAGTTAATGGTGTTTTTGGTACGCTTTCGACGAACTTTTTTTATACACTAAAACATCTTAAAAAATTCGCAAATCAGAAAAAAAAAATTTTAGAGCAAAAGGGTAAAAAACTACCAAATTGTTTTCTTTTTTTCAATGATTGGAACGCCGTCAGCACACGACAGCGGCGACGGTCGACGCCGCTGGTGGCGGTGGTGGTGAGCGCGCTTTGCGCCNGGTTATCCACCCCTGCTGCAGCATCATTATCTATTACTGCATTCAATTTACTATACGTATAATGCCAAGTACAGTACGCATTGCATTCGTTTGCATTCAGGCGTTGGGCGCTGTGCTTTTCTCGAGTTCGTTCGTTGTTTATTTACAGCAAATTTTTCTCGCTATCGATCGAATCTTTGCGTTTTCTTCGGCGCGAAATTACGAATTTGAGAGCCGCGTCACAAGGGTTTGACTCATATTCCATTTATTCCAATATTTTTACAAACATTTTCACGGCTTTTTTTAGACAATGACATTTTTGTGCGCGGTAAGTTTTGTGGCTTCCATTATCGTATTCGCGATTGATCCCTCACTTTTTGTTTACGATATCGCGACGGGATTTTGGATGTATGTGGAATCGCACGACGATTTCACACGGTGCATCGCCCTAATCGATCGCGTCACGTCGCACGGCGGATGTTTCGCGATTTTGATTGCGTATTTTTGCATTGTATTTCTCCTCTTCAAACGGGTTATTTTTTGAGCTCAATAAGAATTATAAAAAAATAGAGGGAAGGGACCGACAAAGTGTAAGAGAAAGTATGAGAGAAAGTTATAGAGAGAGAAGGAATGAAGGGAAGAGAGAAGTGTGAGAGAGAGAGGAAGAGAGAGAGAGCGCGGAAGAGAGAGTGAAACATCGGAAGAGAGAGAGAGAATGCTACGTACATATTAGTAATCACTTGCAAAATAATAACAAAAAAATTTCCATTGAAAAAATTTTCCAAATAATTTTTTTGTGTTTTTGTTTAGCGTACGATAATCACAAATAAGTCGGAAAAAAGGCAAAGACAAAAACTGAAGGCTTTTAATGCAGAATTGCGTATATTGGCGATATGTACTTCGCGCTTCATCATCGACGTGCTCGTCATCGCGTTCGTCTATCACAGCGATACGCTTTTGCCGCGCGGCAAACAATCGCTGGCGCTCTTCATCGGAAACATTTTTTGGCTGGCCGCGTGTACCGTAGGCTCATTCACCACACTTTCCTTCAATACGTGAGAAATTTTTTTATGTAAATATGTACATATATAAATGTGTGAGGTCGATTTTCTAAAATAATTGGGGAATTTTTAAGCTTAAAAGCGGGACGCCCTTCCTCCACCGGGAGCGCCTCTCAACGGAGGCGCCTATAAAGGTGAATTTTTCAAAAATTAGGGGGGGCGGTGGAATGTTTTTTGATAAAAATTCTAAAATTATTAAAAGAGCCAGAAACCATTTAGTCGGTTAGTTTTAGGAAATTTAGATTTTTTGTTTTTATTTTGAATGTATTATGTATGAAACATTTTGCTTAGCAAAAATTAATTGAGAGGCGATTTTCGAAAAATTATGGGAGGAGCTTGCGGAGACGGAGACAATTTTCTGAAAAATTAGGGCTTCGCCTCCGGAGGCGATCTTTTGAAAATAAACCGGAGGCGAAAAATTTGAATGATACGGAACACTGTTTAAAAGCTTTAAAAATTAATTTCAGAATCGTCCAAAAGCGCTTTCTGCTGCTCGTGCGATGCCGCGTACAGGACGATGATAGCGCGCGACGCAGGATGAGCTCGGTGTTCGTGATCAGCCCGAAGAATCCGCACAACACGACTAGTGTGGCGAGCCTGTCGAAGCGACTTTCGCTCGGCGATCATCTCGACGCGCTGCGGCCTTACGCCGCCGGTGTCGCGTGGCAGCGCGCGAAGCGAAACTCGATCATTTAGAAGAGAGAGAAAGATAGAGCGAGAGAGAGAGAGAGAGAGAGAGAGAGAGAGAGAGAGAGAGAGAGAGAGAGAGAGAAACATTTTCTGAACCTTTTGTATTATTTTTTATATAAATTTATTTTTCTATATTGTAAATAATGTTTTTTTATACATAAACGCTCATATACACACACATATATGTACATATTGAATGTTATTTTGAATAATAATTTGAAGTTCGAGCGTTTATAAAATATTAATTGAAAAGCTGCAATAAATTCCGTTTTATTATTAATATAATTTTAGCAGACACAGTGGGCAAACATATGCGGAGTAGTATTTAGGTAAGTTTAATTAACTTTTTTCTTTGGTTTGACAGTTTCACTTTTTCGAATTTTGAGCAAATGCCTTACACACCTTTTCCACGCCCTTCGATTGGTTGAAAAGGTACAGTACAGGAATATTTAAGTTGCAAAAATATTTCATTACACAACCTCCTCCAAGGCTTAGCCTAAGCCCTACCTTCCATGGGGCGCGGACACCTATATGGGAGGAATTTGATTTTGGTCATTTTTAATGGAGTTGGACCTTAGTGCTATAAAAGGGTGGAAATCCATTCTTGTTCGAACTTTCAAATTTCGATGAAAATCAAATTTGCGGTGCGGCTCCTTAGCCTAATAAATGCTTTCTGAGTTCCTAGTTTAGCCTTCTAAATTAGGCTTAGGCTTAATAATATTTTTCCAAATTAGGCTTAGTCTTAACAATATTTTCTTGACTAAGCTAAGGCTAACTATGCATAATCATGTATAATAATAACACATATGTAAAGGCAATGTATCACCGGACAATACTGTAAACTCGCAAGCAAAGTCGTCTGCAGCAACTTGGTCACCGCACCGCAAATTTGATTTTCATCGAAATTTGAAAGTTCGAACAAGAATGGATTTCCCCCCTTTTATAGCACTAAGGTCCAACTCCATTAAAAATGACCAAACTCAAATTCCTCCCATATAGGTGTCCACGACCCCATGGAAGGTAGGGCTTTCCAGACTTTTATTGATTTGATAGAAATTCATTTTTTGTGTAACAGTATAAAATAAGGTCGCTTCGCTCCCTAGACGTTGGAGAATTTCATCCCCCCACCTGTAATTAAAAAAAAAGTCAAAAAAAATTTCGCGCTTCGCGCGCTTGTTTGAACTCCCGCGTTGTTTATTTCTTTTATTCATTCATTTTTCAAGATAATGTATACTTTCAAAAATAAAAAAGGTCAAAAACAATTTTCGAGCTTCGCGCGCATGTTTTGACTCATCTGTTGCTTACTTTTTTTCATTTTATGACAACTTTTCCTTTTTGAGTTCAAAATTCAAATTTTTATTTTTGGCGCGAATTCAAATTTGAATTTTTCAACTTATTTATTAAAAACTTAAATACGGTATCTTTGGTAGACGATATGCAAACCTATCAATGCATATACTTAAATGAAAGATCTCGGGGAGATAAACCCAAAGAAATAAAAATTCGAGTTCACATATGTTGACTCACAGCGCATGTTTTGACTCATCTGTTGCTTACTTTTTTTCATTTTATGACAACTTTTCCTTTTTGAGTTCAAAATTCAAATTTTTATTTTTGGCGCGAATTCAAATTTGAATTTTTCAACTTATTTATTAAAAACTTAAATACGGTATCTTTGGTAGACGATATGCAAACCTATCAATGCATATACTTAAATGAAAGATCTCGGGGAGATAAACCCAAAGAAATAAAAATTCGAGTTCACATAAGTCACGTGAAAGTCATGTGACTTACGTGAACAGAAAACGTGATTACTTGAAAACGTGTAACACGTCATTCGATTCGTCTTGTCGAGAGCATCCTTTTGAGTATAGACATTGATATGTTTAACATACCCATTACCGAGTTATAGTGCAAAATACCGTATCTCGGTCTACTGTAATCCGATCGGTCCAAAAAAATTTGAGGCATGACAACTTTATGAGAGATGTTTCTGGCACAAATTTCAACCCGATCGGCCCTGTAGTTTTGGCTAAAAAAATGGGACATAAAAGCGTCACACCGTTTTTTGGAACCATGTTACGGTATCTACCGTACGCTACAGTAATCCGATCGGGCTGAAACTTTCACGTTAAGCTTTTCTAGAGTTCGGACATCGATCCTGAAAGTTTCAGCCCAATCGGACCACTGCATCCCTACTAGGCAGACCTACTATAACCAGGAAAAGCCGAGGTTCTACTGGACCTAAAATCAAATTGGCCCAGCATAAGCTGCGCCCAAGCCTAAGGCTCAGGCTCCGTATACTACGAGACTTTTTTATTACATAAAATCGTTGTATAAATTAGTTCCGGAAAAGGTATGGGAAGCGTGAAGATTTTTGTATGGAGACGTTCTCTGCATAGAAGTTTCCGGTTACTGTAGGGCGACATTTCAAGGCTTCGCATATAAATAAAGTGGCGAAATGAAACACTTCACTTTACTTTCAAAAATAAAGTGGCAAAATCAACCGCTTCACTTTAAATTAATGACCCGTGCCTGGTCGGAACGTAAAGTAAGAGCGAAGTGGCACTCAGTTCTTTGTTATAGAAGGAAAATGACAAAACTTCGTGTCAGGACCAACATTATTTATATTTCAATTAAATCGACTTAATTTTCGTTTACGTTAACTGGCAAATTTCATTTCGCTACTTTGCTTCTTCAAGTAAAATGAAGTTCACTTCACCATTTTATGCCAAAACCTTCTTATTTAATTTGGAAACACTGCTGGTTTTGTTTTTGAGTAGTTTTGACATATTTTATACGCCAATTTGTTCGTGCCCAATTTTGTTTTCGTCATAACTTTTTTATTTTCCCACCAATTTTAAAAATTCTTTTTTTTCTTGATTCGTCATTCTTTAAGGTTTTGTGCGTTGCTAAATATGACACAATTTAAAAAATTTAAAAAATTGTATATTAAAATTTGTTATTAAAGATTCAACACCAGCAATTGGTGTTGGTTTAAAAAAATCAAAAGCACTGTTGAACGCAACATTTACATGAATTTTCCGATGGCATACAAACTTCTATAATATATAACTTCTATAATATTAGAAATATGATATACATACTTCTATGTGCAAACAGTTAATTTTTTATAGAAGTATAGTCGCTAAATCCAAAAATAACTACATATATCAAAAAATCAAATTTCTAAAATTTTTTTTAAACAAATGCAAAACATTCGTATGGAAAGGTCGCTCGAGTCTAAACGTTGGAGTCACCAGGCACTTCTCGAACGTCTCTATACGATTTTAGTGCTTCAAATACCAATGGAGGGGAATCGCCAAATAATTTGTACCCACCTCCAATCTCGTCGACGTGAATTTTCGATGGATTTGGGGAATTACCAAAATTTCAATGTTAGAAGCCAAAAGAAAAGAATTTTCAAAAAAATTCTCTATAAGGCGGATGGTAATTTCCCTCCGCCACACGCGGATGCCACGCCACGGCCTACCTACGTCTATGACTTTTGTTAAAAAATTGTGCTTGGTTGTGAAAAAATGTATTCCTTCGCACGCCAATTTCAAAACGATGATAGTGGCGTTTACTTTGATTTTTGCGATTTTTTCTCCACAACGTTGCTGTGAAAGTAGTTACTTATAAGTTGGTTCATGCTCATGCAAATATATGCAGAAAAATAGCGCATGGAATTACGAATCGAATGACTACTAACTTTCCACGATTAAAAGCAAAATTATATGGAATTTTTCAGTTGTCCTAAAATAGGGCCTTTTTTACAGGCCACGAAAAATTTTTTCGAGTAATAAAAGATGACAATTATACTTAAAAAAAAAACTTCAAAAGAGCAATCCTACATTTTATTATCCGTAAAATTTCCTTTTCTTATTTTGGTTTTAACTCAAAAATATCTTTAAAATTTGCTTGTTTATTGCATTTGATTTAGAAAAATTTGCAAATTTGAACTTGATGCCGAAATAGTGGGCGGAGCCAAAAAGCGACACCAGATTTGAACTCTCTGACATCGAAAACCCCTAATAGACAATTACTTTCACTGTGGGACCACAAAAAGACCATAAAAAGTTCCATTTTACATTAAGCGAAATTGGCGTGCCTTCGAGGAACTTCCATGTGCTTCGTTCAGAATTATAATTCAGCAAAAATTAAATTTAAAAATTTTTTTGCTGTTTTACGTATTTACTCTCTATTTCTCTCACCCTCTCTCTCTCTCACCCTTATTCACTATCTACATACGTACATCTTTCTTTCTTTCTTATTTTAATTTTTTTTTCGTCTACTGTGTATATGAATGAATGTGAATCGGAAATGGTTTTTTATCCTCTTTCTCATTCACCACATTAAACATTTTTATTTCCAATTCATATTTTCTTATACATAATATAAATACGTATTTCATTTATTATTTCGAGAATTGCGTAACAAAATTGTTAAAACAGTTTGCGATAATCAAATTTCGGAACATTGAACATTAATACACTTTGTTTTGTTTTTTTAAATGACAAAAAAGGTTTTTTCGATTGAGAAAAACAAAAATAATACTCAAAAAAGTTGTTAAATTTAAATATTTTGTAATTGTCTTTGCGCCGAGCCTTCTAGTTAAAACTGCTAAAAATGAAAGATAAAGTTCATTATAAATGCCAGCTAGCTAGCTATTCGGTTTCCTGTTGTGGTTTGTTGTTGTTGTTTGCTGTTGTTGTTTGTTGTTGTTGTTTGAGGTTGTTTTTATTTGTCGACGTCCGCAATTTGTTTTTTAGTCTATTGTTCTGTTTTTTAATTTTTCAAAGTGACATATTTCATTAAATATTCCGCTTTTAAATTTTATGCTTTACCGAGAGCGTATAACGCAAAATAATAATTTATTTTTTCTTTTCCCCACTCTCTCTCTGTCTCTGGATGGCTTCTATGTTTGATCCCCCCCCCCCTCAGCTACCATTTCCAGGGATTTCCCCTTGAAATGAGACCGAAAAAGCATGAGAATTTTATGTTGACCGATGGCCGGCCATACACAAATATCCGAACAAATGTTATACCCCCCCCCCCCCGCCATCTTTCCCGTGTTTGCTCCTTCCCACGAAAACAAATAACATTTATTACATAATCTTAGTTTTTAATTCTGTCAAATGTTGCCGTAAACATCATTCGTCATTCGTTTAGACCTTGGGAACACTGATGTCAGGAAAGTGTGAGAAAATCTCAAAAAATGAACGCCACCCATCAACCGATTTTCGACATTTTGTCGGCGATTGTTGGTTCGATTTTTCTCGTCCTCCAAATCCTCGTTCTGGTGGTAAATTTATTCATTCGTTTCCGCTGTTGTTGGCGGTGAGAAAAACATTGGGAATTTAAGGTATACGCTCTATATCCAGAATTTCGTGCAGAGGCCTGTTATAGAATTATGTTCGCGCTGGGAATCACCGACGGCCTGCAATTATTCGTCTTCAGCTACAGTGGCATTTCCAAGGTTCTACAGTATCCGATTGTGGGATTCGCGGACAAGGTATACTTTACATTCGAAAAATAAGCTAAAACATCACTTCATAAAAAAGACAATTTCTCAGATATTGAGCAAAATGCTCTTCTCGTGCGCCATGATCGTCTACCCCGAGCAATTCTTATTGGCACTTAATCGAATATTCACGTTCTCATCATTGAAGGATTCCACCACTGAAAAAGTCACGTCAGTGGTAGTGTGTTGTTAAAAATTAATCAAATTAATCTCATGCATTCCGCATAAACCTCAAAAAATTCGAATTTTTTGCTGCTATAAAACAATAATTTCAGGCAGTCGGATTAATATGTACATTTATTTTCATACTGTGTGTCATTTTTCTTACGATAGATCCTACCATTTTCTATTACGATTCTCGGGTGGGATTTTGGACTTACGTGGAGCCACACAACCGTTTGACATTTTTCATCATCGGTATGGATCAGGTTTCCTCTCACGGCGGCTGTATTATGACGTTTACCACGTACCTGGGCATAGTTTGTCTTCTAATAAAAAAGGTAGATTCTATGGGCGTCGACGATTGGAAAATGTTATCATATCTTGCATTTTTAGCGCAAAAGCATCTCACAGGACATGCACCGCCAAAAGCGAAGGCGAAAAGAGCTGAACGCGGAGACGAGAATCCTGCTAATGTGCCTGATAAGATTTCTCGTCGACGTGTTCACGGTGATATTCATTTACTACGGTGACGCGATTCTCGGTAGCACCTCACTCGGCACGGTTGTCGGCAATTGCTTTTGGTTGTTCGCTTGTACGATCGGCTCCTGTAGTGCGATTTTACTCAGCCAGTAAATTTACCTTTAAAAGATTTTATGAAAGTGTGTGATACCAGGACCAGGGATGTGTGTAATTACGAGAAATGATTTTCGTAAATACGAGGCTAAATAATCGTAATTACGAATATCATGCCCACACATTTTCGCATTGAATGATTAAAAAATCAAAATCAATTTTTTAAGAAATTGATTTGAGTTTTTAAAATTGATAGTGTGGTTAAAAATCATTTGGCTTATTCTTTTTTTGCAAATATGTATTATACATACAAGACAAAATTATAGGGTTATTCGAAAACGGTTTCTGTTGTTGCTCAAAGGTAAATTTTCGGAACCGAAAAGACATATATTTGTAACTCATCCGAAAAACTCATCCAGTCACACGCCATCCGGCAAGTCTTTCACGCGCCCAACTCTTCCTTGAGGCAAAAATGTATATCACGACAACTTCAAAAAAGTAAGTGTAGCGGCATATATTTTTTCATATAGGTATGTATTTACCGAATCAATAGAATATAAGTTTTTAGCAAATCTTCTAAATACGGGTCGTTTTCAATAACCAATTTATTTACAATAGCCAATATATTTACAATTCAACAATCATCATCTCAATTCGACAATAATAAAATAATTCAAAATCAGTTCTAATCACGCTATAATAATAACAATAACCAATGTTATTAAAATTCAGCAATTTATTTTAATATTATTCAATGTCGGCTAGCAATTCTCAATCACTTAATTCGCAAAACAATTTCTCGACTGACTAAAATCGACTCAAAATTTTTTTTCGGGAAAACTCTAGCTTTCTCGCATTTTGTTATTGACCTTTTGATATTTATTACTAATTTTGCGAGAAACCAAAGTTCATAAAGACTATCTCAGTAAAGGAGTGGACCTACAATTAAAAATACGTAGAGGGGACAAATGGTGGCGAGCCGGACGGATTCCGTAGTGGAGCGCCACCGCCGCCGCTGTTCGAGGATCCGCCGCGTTCCTCGTCGTCAAAGGGTAGCCGATGTTGTGCTTTTGGCGCTGTTCGCGGCGGCCTAGATCGAGGCGCAAATGTGCCGGGATGCGCGGTCTTCGTCACCAACGACGTCTATAATTTTCGCAATTCTTTTATGCTTTTCGCAGTTTTCGCTTTTTGTTCAAATGAAATTCATTTGAAATGAAAAATAAAACACCTCGGAAATAATAAAATGCCTCGGAAAAAAACTTGGAAAAAATCTTGCAAAAAATTCAGTTGAAAAAGCAAGTTCAAGTTGAAATTTTCGAAAGTTTAATTTGAACCAGCGGTTTCAAATTTTTAGTCAATTTTAAATGTAAACGTTCAAAGTTGAACTATTGTTGTTTTTAAATTCGTTTGAACTGGCAATTTGAACTTTTCTCTCTCAAAAATTGAAACAAGTTCACTGTGGTTTTCCAACTTCCAATGAACGAGTTGTGGAGGAGCGGAATATTTTCGTGAGAATTTTGTTTTGTCTAAAAATTTTACCATTTCCCCGTAGACAATTTTTTTTATTAAAATACAAAATCAAGAGTCTATACCGCTAAATCGGTATTATTAGTCGCTGGTTCGAACCCAATGGCAAACAGGGCTAGCTGGGAGCAGCTATGTATGAATTACGAAAAGTATTCGTTAGTAGGTATTTTCGTCAGAAAAATGTTCACTTCAAAAATTTCCAAACATTGTACATATTTTTCAAGGCTTTTCAAGCCAAAACATTCAAAATTTTCTCTAACGAGAACTTTTAAAAGGTTAAAATTCTTGGTGTATATGAAATTTTTGTGATAAAAAATTACAAAAAATTTGCACTTAAATTTTTCTGATAATTTACGAATTTCAGAATTTTCGGCCTCGTAATTACGAAAAAAATAAATTATGAACCAAAATTTTTTTTCATAATTACGACCAGTCAAACCCTTTACACTTCTCATTGCAATACCTAAAAACAATCCCTGTAAAAATTTCCGGCTATAAAAATTCCTGGAAGATGCAATTTATACCTCCAACGCGGCTCGCGGCTGGCAGTGCTCGCGTCGGCACGTTTCGAGAGCGGCGTTTTGTTGGGCGACGAGCGCCCTCAGCTCTTCCAGCTGACGCTTGAGCTCCTGGATCTCATCCTCTAATTTTTGCTCAATTTCGTGATTTCCGCCGATCGCGTCCTCTTCGGCGGCCGATTTGGCAGGTTCGTCATCCTTCGGCTGTTCTAAAACAGTTTCCTTCAATCAGATTATTAAAAACATATTTAATTGGAGTAATAAAAAAAGGCAAAGCTTTAAAATTATTTCAAACAGTGATTTGACTTGAATCCGATTGAATCTCAGCAGAGCGTAAGCCAGACGAGGTCGTCCCCCNTTGAGAACTTATATAATACCTAAAAGAAAAAGCTCGTCCAGAGCGTTCAAAAACATACTCGGTTTTGTCCCCTGACCAAGACTAGCCGAGTTTAGCGCTCTGAAAATTTGAAGACCCTTTTTTTTGTCTTGCCCCCGTCCCCAAAAATTTTTTTCAGGCTCAACTGGACTCCTGCTTTTGATTTTTTGTAGACTTTGAAAATTTCTTCTTTATTTTGCAGCCATTTGGTCCTTCTATAAGTGAAAAAATAAATTTTCAAAATCCACAAAAAACCAAAGCCGAGATTCAATCTTTGAGCCTTCTGTGAATTCAAGTCAGTTTTCAAATTAAATAACGACCAAAATGCTCAAAACCAAGAGATAACAATACCCGATAAAATTTTATGCTGGCGGAGTTTCGTGACGGCCGGTCGCATGTCCTTTACCGGCACGAACTTCGTCGATGCGCCCGCGTCCGCCGCTTCATTGGCCTCTTTTTCGATCTGCTCGAGATCTTCTAAAAATTAGCATTTTTGGCGATTTTTGAAGAAAAATATATTGCTTATTTTTATTCTAGGCACATTACCCCAGTGTTTCCAAATTTGAACTAAAGTTAAATTTCGACTTTCCCGTGTTTTTCCGGATTATCCGATTAACGAGGACAATCGATAGGTGTCGTCAGCGGATAGCCCATTAAAAATTATGTTGATCTGTTTAATCAAAAATGCTCAAAGCACAAAATATCGCAGTGCTGTCTGCGATAGAAAAAAGCGCGGGAAAGTCGAAATTTAACTTCAGCCAAAATTCAGAAACATTGGCTCTAAGCCGCCAAGATGGACACATTACCCGGATGATCGGGGTGCAAAAATAAACTAGATACAAAACTTTGTAAAAAAACCAAAAATCTTCTTACATTTTGAAAAAAAAAAACATTGAAAATATTGTCCGAGTGTTTTAAAGCGTTTTAATTTTCCAAAAAAAGACAACAACGGAGACATGGGGGAAGAGAAAGGAAATTCGCCTCCCGTGGAGAATTTTTTAAATTCTTCGTTTTTACCACACAACAGTTTTGCGATTACCCCCTCCCCATAAAAATTCGTCTGAATTACCCCTGCAATGAAAAATTCCTGGCGACGCCACTGGAGAGAGTAATACAAAATTCTTGCACTAAAAAAATATTTATAAAAATACAAAAACTTTATAAATACAAAATTCTTCATAAAAAATGGTCCAAGTTCACATTTGAACACGAACACATCCCTATATCAACAGGTTCCATCAGAAAAAGAAGCAAAATAGCAACAACAACAAAAAAGAAAATAAATACATAAAAATAGTAATAATAAAAACGGAAACCAAGATCTTCTTGGTTTCGTGAGCAAAAATATGTATCACGTACCTGGAGTATTACGCAGAAAAGTTTTGTGCTTGCGGAATTTTGTGATGGCCGGTCGCATTCCCCCCTTCACCGGCACGAACTTCGTCGATCCCTCCGCGTCCGCCGCGTCGTTCGCCTCTTTTTCGGCCTGTTCGACGTCTTCTCGAAATCATAAATTTTTTGGAGTTTACGAGATAGCATATTCGAATTTTATGCATTACCAGAACAGTGACGGTCCCAGGCAGGTGCTAGCTGCCCCATAGAAATTTTTCAATTAATTTTTTTGAAATTTTCGAATTTTTAATGTCGAATTTTTAATAAAGAGTCGTTGAAAGCGTTTAAAAAACATAAACATTGACTTTGTTGATCCTCGACTTTTGTAAAGAGAAATATTAGCCAAAACCACCCCCCCCCCATAAATGGTCCACCACTGACCAGGACAATGGTTTTGCCAAAAATTTTCCATTCCAAAGGGGTACGCGGAAAAAATTTTTTCATGGGAAACGTCAAATTTCAATTTTCAAATAATAACTTCCAAAAATTTCTCAGGAGGAATTCCCCTCTCCCTTCCTATCAGTCATGTGCACGAAAATCAATAAAGAAAAAAGGGATACCCGGAGGACGGTTCCGCAGAAAAGTTTTGTGCTTGCGAAGTTTAGTGATGGCCGGTCGCATTTCCTTCACCTGGACGAACTTCGTCGACCCCTCCGCGTCATCTTCATCATCCCCGGTACGATCCAACTTTTTTGCCCTATTCTTTTCGCGCGCGGACTTCTTGAGAACGGGGACGACCAGCTCGTGCGATTCGGCTGACTCGGCGCCTGTTTTCGGCATCGCCTCCATTTTTGCGGATTTTTTCGATTTGGGCGGCTTCGACTTCGTAGTTTCCGGTTTTGAATTGTCTTTCTGTTTAGATCTAAAGATCGAAAAATGGAAATTGGTCAAATTAATATTATGGCGGTAGATCTAAATTTTGTCTGTCCGTCCAAGCATATTAGACTGAAATGTTCGTTAGAAATCAGCCATATTACAATGAACAATACTTTTGCCCCCCTCAGACAGACAATCTATGGAGTATAAAAAGCAACAAAAACAGTTCAGTTCACGCTGAAAACCGTGCTGGAAATTAGCTGACCTCGTTCTCCTTGAGCTTCGCTTGCCGAATAACTTCTGCAACAGAGTTTGCTTTTCGTCACCGTTCGTCATATTTCCTCTGCTATCAACCAAAACTAACGACGAAAAAAATAGGAAGTTATTTTTAGCTGCTCTACAATCGGCAATATGTTCGCAAGTCCGTTTCAAGGTACCACCCAAGTCTTCGAAGGTAACTACAATCAGTGATTGGAAAATGTTCATGAAAAAAGTTTACCCAGCTTTTACGAATTCTTGGCAAAAAGACATTTTTAGCTTCGAAAAATAAATTATATGTACATATGTATATGAACCGGCCCTTACCCGGTTTTTGGAGCATAACTCAGCCGGGGGTTGACCAAAAAGATTAATGTTATCGTCATTCGATTCCCCTCGTCAACACCTATCGATTGGTATATACATTTTTGAAAAAAAAAATTTTTTTCAAAAATTTAGAAATTTTGGTTAGATACCACTTATAATTCAAATTCAATAATTTCCAATATTAAATTATATTTTTATTTTAAAAATTTCACATATCATAACAAAAACGAATAACAAAAAACTGAGGTTAAACAGCTTAAGCGAAAGAATCGTCTTCTCGCGCAGAGATTGCGAATAGAGCAGCAAAAAGTGAGGCGATTTCAGTGGGACTTATTTCCTACGCACGAGGCTGTTCTACAACTTCGTCGTAAGATCTACAGCGAAAAAGATTGGAAATTTAAAGAAGTTTGCATGACGTCAAAAGGTCAGCCGCCCAAAAATATTCCGGTAATATTAAGGCAAAACGTTGCGGAAATGATAAAAAAGCGATTGGACACATTAATGTCAGCGGGAAAAATTGTTTTTGAGAAGAGCGATCCGATGACTATTTATTTGTGCGTCGTTGGTGACAGCGGCGGAAAAACTACCAAATTGGGGGTTTACGTCGTCAACATAAAAGTAGCGAATAATTCCTCAACATTTCTCTGCTGGGAATATATGAGGGCTCCGACAACGCCGAAAACTTACGATTGGCCTTTATCGATCTAAAGAGCGAAATTTTTTATACGCATATGCGTATAAAATATATGTGCAGCCTGTAGGATCAAAAAGAATTTACGCTTCGAATTTTTTTGGTTATTTTCTCTTGAATGGAATTCACATTTGACGACAATTTGCGCGTGAATACATTGTATGTAATTGTAATTGTGTATAGTGGCTGTATTTTTGTCCAAAAACTGGGTATGAAAATCAAGAAAACATTATCGAAGGAGTCCACCGATTCGTCGGAGGAAAGGAAAAATGGCAAAGCTGGTGGCTCAAAAGAGTCGAAGAACGCCGCAAAAGGAAAGCACACCAAAGCAAGCATAAAGAGATCGAAACGATCAAAGGAGTCTATCGAGAGTTCTGCGGAAACCCGCAGTACAACGAAAAGTTCCTCCTCTGGTGAAAAATGAGTCTTTCGAGATTTTGTAGCAAGAAATTATGGCGGATATACATATTAGCTCAATCTAAACGTTTTGGGATTTCTTGGATGTAACTGATCAGCTTGAAATTTGCTAATGACCCAACAAAATTCAACTGAATTTTGTTAATTAGCAATGAGTATTAGAATAATTAGAAAAATTTAAAGCTTTTATGTCCTCGGTCCAGAACCCGAAAACTTCCCATCCCAAAACCATGGATTTATGAGATAAAGCAACATTTAATTTTGACCGCGCTCAGAAAAAAAAATGGACTAACAAAGCAAAACATTTGACATTTCGCTGGGGCGAAAAAAATCCGACTTTTGAATCTCGCGTTAGTTCCTTAAAATTTAAAATTACCCGGGGCGCTAAATTCCGAAAACATCGGATCTTTTCACCCCAGGTTATTTTGGGGAGCAAATTGCTGGGGTGTGACCGGGCGTGAAATTCTGGTTACCTTCAACTATACCCGCAAACTTTTCACTCGAGATGGTAAAATTTTTGTGCTTAATGTAATAAATTACTAATAATATTTAAAATATTTGGTTTTTCAATATTTTTTCACATTTCGTGTCACAAATTATTTAATTTGGCAATATTTTTTAGGTCGAGGTCCAAAGAAGCCATTAAAGATAAGCCTCCAAAGTCCAGGGATACGACGAGCAAGGTCAAAACGGAATCAAAGGAAGAGACGCTCGACGATTTTTTGAGTCGAATATTGGCGTCAAATCCTTGGTATCATGGAGAGGTATGTATATTTTACGAAAATATTTTCATTTTTTAAACATTTTTTGGTTTGTTTCATAGGTGACAGACCCCCCCCCCCCCAATTGGGTGGGGAAGCCGCATTACGCAGAGATTTGGCAGGGGGCGCAAATTTTCGTAGGGGGTGGAAGGAAAAAAATGAAAATTTTTGCGGGCCCCGCAGGGTCCCGCAAAAATTGGACAAAATGTAAAAAAAAAGCCAAAAATTCATCAATTTTTTACTATTTTTGACAATTTTCAAAAAAAATTGCGCCCCCCCCCCGTAGAGATTTGACAGGGGGCCGCAATTTTTTTTGGGGTTGAACGGAAAAAATGAAAATTTTGCGCCCCCCCCCCCCGCAAAAATTGAAAGAAAAAGTGAATAAAGGCCAAAAATCAACTATTTTTCGACGACATGCTTTTTAAACGTAGAATTTTTTTTCGCGCTTCGCGCGATTTGCTGGTTTTTGTTTGATTTTTTATGAGTAAATATAATTTCTCGGAAATGCGTTATTTTTCTTTATTTTTAAAAAAATTTCGCGCTTGCGCGCGAAAAAAATGTTTTGCTCGAGTTTTTCAAAAAAATTTGTCAAAATTTTTTATTGAAGTGATATACCCAAAAGAAGGAGC
>SAUE01003096.1:74464-87527 GCA_009724625.1 Deladenus siricidicola | reverse complement strand
CTTTGAAAATTTGAGGACCTTTTTTTTGGTCCTCGGCGGAAAGGGGGGGGCCGCAAAAATTTTCGAATTTTGGGGGGGGGGGTCTGTCACCTATGGTTTGTTTATGATATTGGACCTGAAATTTTTTTAGGTTTTTTGGCACTGGGAATTCGGATTCCATAAAAATTTTTACTGTTTTTTTTGAAGTTTTTGACGTTTTCTAATTCGAATTCCCTATGCCAAAAATCCTAAAAACATAAAAAAAGTTTTTTTGCACTTCGATATCATAAAAGAACCCATTTTTGATTAATTTTCTTGAAAAATACGAAATACTCCGCATATTTTTAAGCTGTCGCTAAGAGAACTTGACTTTTTGTTGAAGAAGGATGGCGACTTTCTCGTTCGTCGCATGGAGGTCAAGGACAAGCTCACCAAATACGCTATTTCCGTTCGTTGGAAAGGTACCACGAGGCACATTATACTCAGCTATTCGAAGAAGAGATGGTGCATTCGAAAGGTATATTTTGCGTGGGATTAGTGGAGAAAAAAGGAATTTCTGAAGAAAAAATGAAGGCGTCACTAAATTCAAAACCATCTTCTTGCACTCCCGCGTGTAGCCCAAATGTTACAATGTTTTTCTCGATGTTTTTTTCGAATTTATGAGCATTACAGGTGAGATAAAATTTTTTTTAAATATTATTAAAAAAATTAAATTTTATTTTTTATATGAAGTCAATCCCTCAAATCTTATTTTTGTTTTGAACATTTTTGGAGTGATTTTTGGGCTGTAATCCACGTCCACGGGCTTATTGAATGGGGGTGGGGGTAAAAAATTTTAATTTTTGGGTTTTGCTCTCCCACTATGTTTGATGAAAGGAAAATTTTTCATTGAGAAAACGTCAAAAATTTTTTTTTCGTTTTACAGAAACTGAAAGGAAAATTTTTTAACATAAAAGTATTTATGTATTTTATAGAAAAAATAAAGAGTTGAGAAAAAAATTGTGAAATGACAAATTTTCACGAAATATTTTTATATGAACGTGAAAAAATTTCTTTCATTTCGCCAAAAACTGCTCTCCCGCAAAAATTTTATGTACAATTTTTGTAGCCCCCCCCTCCATTACGAAATCCCAGATAAGCCAATGCTGCTGATACATGTAATCAAACCCATACTTAGATTTTTATTGTTTCGGCAAATGGATTGGGTATGAGGCGAGAGGAAGGGTGGGGATGGCAAATTAGTAAAATCAGTGAAGGCTCTTATTAGTGAGGCTTCTATTTTATTTGAAATTATCAAAGCGACACATATTTTACATTTTATTACCGTTTTCAGCTGAAATGCAAAACCATAACGGACCTCATCGAATCGCACATGAAAGGATTGGGCTCCGTGACGGCCGACGGCGTCTCGTTAAAAACGCCGATCGAGCGGCCAGATTTTTATCTTTTGAATGAACACGTTAGGCTGGACGACGAATTGAGTGGTAATTGGTTTCGGTGTGGTTATGCAAGAGATATGGTATTAGGAGAAATTGTCTCGACCGGTGACTGGCTTAGAGGGGTAGCTAGCCCTCAGAATATTTTTATGATTTTTTTGGAAATTTTTGAAACTTTTTAGTGTTTTTAATAAAGAGCTTGTCGAAAGCGTTCCCAAGGCACCATTAACTTTCGATATCTGTAAACAGAATTATGAAACCTTAAAAATTTTTAAATTTCTGGCTCTTACTTCGCATGGAATATTTTTGGGCACGCCATCGATTGGTCTCGGCATGTATTTTTAACATTTGGTCACCAACAGTGCTGTAACTTGAATCCCAAATAGATCTGCAGATCCACGCAGATACTGGATCCATGTTGGATGCAATTAGTATCCAATTAAATCCATTTTTCATAAGTGTATTCAAACTGGATCTAATTTGAATCCTTTTTGAATACACCTTGCTTTTGTCTCGCCAAAATTTTATACATTTTTAGATCCATGAGGATTCAAAAAGTATTGAAGTTACAACACTGGTCACCAATCCTATTAACCTCATTAGTTCGGGTGGGTTAAGTGATAGGGGGAGTGAATGAAGAAATTAGTGGGGTAGCCAATGAAGAAAATTTTCAATTTTTTTTGTCACTAACCCCCTCCCCCACGCGTCCACGTGTGATTTTGTGACCGATTTAAACAACGATTTCCAATTTTTCTCAAGTTTTTTTTTGACTAAAAAAGTGGTAAATTTATGAATTTTTTGGTATAATTATGCAAAATTGACTGCTTAAATTGCAAGAGATTAAATAAATTTGCTTACAAAAAATATATCTTACTTTTTATGCGGTTAAATAAATGTTTGTAGAAATTTATAAAAAAATGTTTGCTTTAATCAATCGTTTTAGGCGGTGAATTTAGCAGTTTGTACAAGGGATTTCTGAAGCGCGGAATTTCTACGGCCAAGATTGTGGTCGCCATACGCAAATTCAATTTCCCGCTGCAAAAGTGTGCGGAATGTGTGGACGAGGTGAAGTTGCTCGAAAGACTTCGCCATCCGAACGTCATCAGAACATACGGAATTGTTACTCAAAATCCACATCATTGTATGGGATTTATTCTTTAGTGTTTTTGCGTTTATCTACTTGATTACCGTTTGGGGGAAGCAAGGCTGTGTGCGTGATTACGAATTAATTATTTTCGTAACTCGTAACTTGATTTAATTTTCGTAATTAAGAGGCTAAAAACCACTAATTCACCACCAAAAATTTTTCATTTTAAATGATGTTGTAATATACCGAAATGAACGAAAAATATAAAGAAAAAAGGCTTTGTTGGCGAAAATTTTAAAAGATTTCGGTTAAAATTTCTCGAAAATTGCGCTTTATAGCGGATTTTGAGGTGAAGAAATTTTCAGAAAAAAGTCGAAAATATCTACACCAAAAACTCGTAACTTGTAATTTCTCAAAAACATTAAACTTAATTACGCACGGGATCACAGATTTTTTGAAAAATTTTATACATATTTAGGTGTTACTTTTTTATGTTTTGATTAGAACATTTTTATTGAATTTAATTCCAGTTTTTCGGGAACATTTAAAATAGTATTTTTGCCGTGACATTGCAATTTTAGCTTAAGAATTTCCTCTGAGAATTAGTGCTAAGTAAAGTCTTTAGTTATGGTGGTATTTGAATTACTTCCCGGTGGAACTCTTCGCGACTATTTGCACTACAATCAGGACAACGTTACGACGAAGAATTTGCGGCAATTTGCGCAGGACGCCGCTCGGGGAATTTGTCATTTGGCTTCACGCAAGGTATTTTATGATTTTTTGTTTGGTGTATAATTT
The DNA here is from genome assembly GCA_009724625.1 of Deladenus siricidicola. Classification (NCBI taxonomy): domain Eukaryota; kingdom Metazoa; phylum Nematoda; class Chromadorea; order Rhabditida; family Sphaerulariidae; genus Deladenus; species Deladenus siricidicola. Next base: position 84,227 of record SAUE01003096.1, on the reverse strand, counting down.
TTCGAATCGAAGTTAGAATTTTGGTTATTGTGGATCATACTTCGGCAGGAGGAGGGGGTGGTGGGGTCCAAAAACTTTTTTGCGCGATGGTCCAATATTTTAAACGCTCATATCTCAGCTCCTTCCCCCAGTAAAAATTTCAAAAAGATGTTGAAAAAATTTTTTTATTGAAAAAGTTAAACAAAAAATGTTTTTTGGAAAGAGGAGAAAATTAACGCATTTCTGAGTAGATAAAAATTATATTACATTTTTTAAAGAATTTTTAGGACGAACAATCGCACAAAGTGAGAAAAAAAAATTTCAATTTTTCCGCGCCTCCAAGAATAATTTAAAGAAAAAAAAACAATTCGTTGCACGATGTTTTTTGGTAGTAATTTTGGACCCATCGTGCAAATTTTATTTAAAAAATTGAATTTTAATTTAAAAACCATCGTGCAAATTCACATAAGGTTAACTTTTGCCCCATTTTTGTTTAACGCTGCAACTTTTTTTTGTAGATTATTTGTCGCTATATTTGCGCTCAGAATTGTCTACTCGACCAAAATTACATGGTGAAGGTGGCTGGTTTTGGCCTGAATTCGATTGAGCGAAATAAACCGCTCGAAGCGCAGCAAAAGGCCTACTTAAAATGGATGAGTCCCGAGACGATTAGATACGTAAGTTTTTGTTCTTCTGGACTATCATTTAGCGTCATGTTTGTAGTTTTTTCAACTTTATCTCGATTTATTGCCTTAATTGACATTAGTTCAATTTTTAAGCTATTTTCAGAATACTTACACCGCAAAATCGGACGTTTGGAGCTTTGGCGTTTTGCTCTGGGAGATATTTACCTTATGCAAGGAGAAGCCATTTTCCGGAATAAGTGAATCAGAGACTCGAAGAAGAGTAATATCTTTTTTGCTATTCAATTTTTCATTTGCGTAATTTAAATTTTTTTTGAATTTTGATGTAGAGATCGCTCGACTTTTTTGGCTTAAGCTCATAATTATGTAATTATTTAGGTCATATTTGAATACCGTAAATTCCTGAAAAACCAAGAATTCAAAGAAATCATAATTACTATTTTTTGTCCAAAAAACGCCTTTCTAAAAGTTTAAAATTGTAGATCACTCGTCAGAAGTTGCCTCTTCCTATACCACCAGACATATACCCATTGGCGTCGGTTGTGATCCAATTTTGTTTGGAACAGGTTTGTTTTTTGCTGTCTTTATTATTCCAAATTTTTTTGATTAGCGATACTTAATGATTTAATTCCAGAATCCGGATGATAGGCCGGAATTCTTCGTTGTGTTCATGATGTTTTGTCCTAAGGAGACTCCGGAAAAACCAACTTGAGGCATTATTATAAACATAACTGTACTAACATTTAACGCTTATTGTGTATGTATATATTTATAACAACATCTAACAAATAAATAATTTCTCTCAAAATTTTGCTCAAAAATATTAAAAATGTTAGGATTTATTATTTTTTCATTTGATTTTATTTATTTTGGAGTTGGAGTTTTTATTATGGAAGATTTTGCGGTAAAAAAAGTTGACAATTTTTTGGTTTGATTTTTCTAATTAAAGCGCAAAGCAGTTGCTAGTTTTCCGTGTTTTCCTAAAAGAAGTTATCGAATTTTATACAATTTTCTCTCCAGTTTTATCGGATTGTTGCAATTTGCTGCGTCTTCCTTTTGTACTTTTAATTTTGCTAAAGATGACGAGGTGGAAATTGATATTCCGCATAACGTTCTCATTTTATTCACATTCTCTAGCAAGTTGTAATACATATGCTGCGGATATTATAATTGGATTTGTGATTTGATTTTGTTGCTTAAAAAGAAAACATCACCAAACCAACAAACAAATGAGAAAAACGAATAATAATAATAATATCAACAACAAATCCAACGAAAAGCAAAGCCCCTTTAAGCGCAAATCTTTTGTACATTAGTGGTCGTTACGTCTCACAGCGTGAGGGTAGGATGGAAAAAAAAAGGGGGGGGGGGACGCGGTGGATGAGGACTGTGTGAAGAGAGAATGTAAGAGGGAGCGAGGAGATGAGATGATTTTACTCGAAATGAGGAGACGTTCAAGTATCATCTCATTTCTTCACTCAAATGAGTTTATAATCCGAATATAAGAAATAACTGAATAGATTTCTCATGCATTTTTGCCCCTTGCTCACTTTCGATTTCTATTGATTTTGGAGGACTTCGATACTTTTGAATGGTGGATTAATTACAGCAAAACGTAAAAGTTCATTACTTTCTAACATCCAATTCAATTTCAGCATATTTCTGAAATTGATGAAAGACCCGAATTATATGAAAGACCAGATGCGAATTATACGATGATTTTCGCCTTGCTAGTGGATAAAGGAAATGACCTTTCCAAAACTACATTTCTCAACATTTGACAATCACTATCACATGACCAAAGGAAGGAGATCTGAAAGCGAAATCGACATTTTTCCATTGAAATCATTTGCAAGAAGTTTGCTAAAGACCATTATCATCATACTACTGCTACAAAGGGATGACGTATATTGTAGTTCGGAAGAGTTGAATTTGACGCCGCTGCAGAGGCTGTCGGCGGCTGAGTACGGTGTTGGCTATGGTGAGAGTCGTCGGTTGACGCGGAGGACGCGGCGTGACTTCCCGGTGCAGGGCGGCCAGAGTGGCGCCCAGATCAAAAGCAAACTTTTGGCGAATTTGAACCGATATTCGGTCGCTGAGCGCGGCGATATTCTAGCGCCCATTGCGGAATCGCCGTCGTTGTCGCAAGAGACAGACTACCCCCTCTTGACGACGAAACCCTCCAACTCTAATTTATTTCAGGTGATTATGTTATATTTGGAATTGTTGCGGTTGTTATGTTTCCTTATTTCCTCAGAGAAACACTTTTTTATAAAGCAACTTCTCGAAAAGGGGCCAATAAAAGAGCGCTAATACATACAGTGTGTAACAATGATTTAGGTTCACTCACTTTTTTGGCCATAAGTAGGGGACCGATGCGTGGATTCCGATAAAACTTATGGGTAATTTTGTCCAACCATAAACCAAGCTTTGTGTAAGAATTTTATTTTACATGCAATTTTAATCATTTTAGCCTCGCTCAACGCCACGACCTCAATTCCTAGCCGAGGATATCACCAAAAAAAGAGCTTTCGCTGGAAACAAAAAAGGAAAACTATTTCGTGATCAATCACACACTACACAAAATCATTCACTTCCCACCTCCCATACACAACACAAAAATAATGTGTCTACGAGGCAATTGCCGCGGAGTGTCGTCAATCACCATCAGCCGCCAACAGTCGCCACCAATTCGCCATTAAGCTTGCCATTTGCGCACGGCGCGCAAAATTCACTGGACTCACTCTACGAGGATAGCGATTTGGCGGTGCCGGAAAGGCCGCCGACTCCCTACCAACGAAATGCAGAAAGCGTAAATGACGGCCGACGACACAACGACATTTTCCACGAGTTTCTGCAGGGCGCACAGAAATTCGTGCGCCCCATCTATGTGAATAGAACGACGGCAAAGCTGCCGAAGGCCAAACATTTGAAGGATGGCGCGTTGACGCTGAAGGAGTCGGCCATATCACCCGCCACGACCGCGCAAGCCAACGACAAGCACAATGATAGCGACGCGATCAGAGCGTGGCGTCAACGAATATATTCGTCTTTTAAAGAGTACTATAATTTTTGGTTCTTAACGGTTATCGGGCACCGCAAAATTTTTTAGTGATTGTTTTGGGTTTTCTGGCCAGAGGGAATCCAAATTTAATAATTTTTTGGACTGTTTTAAGATAGAGAGAGATACAGAGTGAGACAGTGAAACTTAGAGAGACAGAGAGGGCGACAGAAAGAAAAAGAGAAAGGGAAAGAGAAAGAAAGAAGAGAGAGAGAACGAGAGAGAGAGAGAGCAATTAAAGTAATTTCCAAAAAATTCCAAAACATGTATATTTTGAAAATTTTGTTTAGAGGCTCCGTGACAGCGGCTAGCAAACGCTCTCGATTGGACGATATTCAAAACAAAAGGCCAATGCCAGTTCGAAAATTGCACAATTCGAAAATCGAGGCCGAACACGAGAAGTTCACATTGCCGAAACATCCGCCGATTTCGTCTCGACGCGAATTGCTCACCTCGCAAAGTGAGGAGAACAACGACGGCCGTGCCAGTAGCGACTTGTCGCCGGCGTTCAGCAGCAGCGATGTGGAGGATCGTCGCCAAACGTTCGCCGCCGACGACGACCAAAAACCGTTGAGTAATCGCAAATTGGCGAAATTGTTGTTGGACGAACGAATTTTTGCGCGCAACCGAACTTTTACCGATAATTTGTAAGAGAAATGTTTTATAATTATTCAACGTGTACATACCAGGGGTGCTAACATTTGCGATTTACGACGTATTTACGGCTTTTTGGCTCAAAATTTACGATTTACGAAAAATCCGCCGATTTTCGTATATTTTCGTAAAATTTTCAACATTTTTCAAAAATTTTTAAACTTAATTTGCATTTGATGTTGATATTAGTGGAAAAAGAAAGTCGAAGAACTCGAAAACGGTCATACGAAAATGAAAAACGGCCAAAAAAAGCAAATGAAACAGAACTTTCTTGAAAAAAATACGAAAAAATTCGAAAAAAATGCAAATTTTCAATCGAAAATTTACGATTTTCCATTTACGATTTACGAAATTGAAAATTTATTTTCGTAACACCTATCTATCTATAATATTATAATATCTATAATATGATAATGAGTTTACATATCTATAATATTATAATGAGTTAAACAAAAAATAATTGATTAGCAATAAGACATGAAATCAATTTGCATATGTACATATAGTGCATACACATTATGTACATATACCTTACACTACCTATGCACATATACGGTTACTACGGTGATTATGTACATATACTGTTACAGTGTTTATGTACATATACTTCTACAATGCTTATATTACAGTGCTTATATTTACTTTGAAAATTTTCGATTTTGTGTCCAGATACGTCCCGCCGAAGCCTATCGAAGTCGAGCCATCCTTCCAGCATGACGTCTCGTACGAGGAGGAGATCTTTCAGCCTGTCCACATTCAATCCCCACACATTCCACTTGCCTACCTCAGGGACCAGCGCGAGTACTCGAAGCAATCCCAACTCTCCGGCTCATTTGGCGGCAATCAGGTCAATATTTCATCAATTATGTATTGGTGTATCAAAATTTGTGGATCAGACATTTGCGGATCGATGTTAAGGGCCGACATTTGCGGACCATAGAAAATTTTGCAGTTTTATGTTTACGGTAATTCATTAGAGGCTTAGACATTAGCCCAAGGTGCGGTTATGGAAGTCTGAGCTTTAGCCGAGTAGGCAAGTTTCTTAGTAGGAAATCTAAGCCTTAGGCTCAGCCTGAGACTTAGGATTTATTTCGCTAACAATAATTTCTCCATGATCTAGAAATGTAAAAAGTTTTGAAATTTGTGGGATAAAATAAAGCGACCTCCAAAAAAGCGACAAAAAACTGAAAAATGTAAAAATTGCAATGGTCCGCAAATGTCCAAAATTATTACTTAAAAAAGAATACATATGTATTGATTTTCACTCGTCTCCAAGGCTTTTGGCGAGGCCATCCTGTAGTGGGTAGTAGTCAGGACCAGGCTGGACGTAATTACGAAAAATTGTTTTAATTCGAAATAATTTTCGTAATAATTTTTTTTAATAAAAAACCCTATTGTTTATATACTTTTGAAAATGCGCGCAGAAAGACTTTTTCGAAGAAAAATACCTCAGTAGAGAAAAATTTCCATGGAATTCTGGAAATTTTCATGAAATTCCGTTCCGGGACAAAGTCTTTTGGCCCAAGAAAGTTTTGGCCCAAGGAACTGATTTTTTAACGATAATCCAATTTAGGTCGTATACCCCCCGAACATGAGTTCATCACGAGTTCTCGGCCCTCCACCACAACAATCGCTGGCGCTCCAACCTCATCCGCCATTCCTCTACAATTCCATTACCCCGCCACCACCATCGCCGCCGCTAGCCATCTCGCAAATTCCGTCGTCGGCGACTGGCGTTGAGCCAATTCAATTGCTCTCCGAGTACGCGACCACCACATTCTCGCCGCTATCCTTTCTCTTCGGCGCCACGGCGACGATGACGACGACTACCGTAGCGCCGAGAACGAATGCGCCCGAAGTGTACGCGAGTGAGTTGGAGAACGTGGACGACGAATACGATCAGCAGCCTCAAGTGCGGCCGACCACAGCTTTGGAGCAGCAGCAGCAACAACAGCAGCAACAGCAGCAGCAGTTGGTGCTGCAGGAGCAACGTTCCGCCTGCGATGGTACGGTAATCGGCTGCGCAAAGCCGAGGGGATTGTGGAGTGCGGACAGGGCTGCGGCGCAAATCGCCTACGAGGGCTTTCAGAACGGTCGCTTCGAAGAGAATATGGATATGTGCAATAGTCAGCGACTCAATTTCATTATTAAAGAGGTTTTTTTTATAAATGTTATAATGTAATAGATGTTACATAAATGCAATAGTACGCCTTAGGCTACTTGTCTATTTCGTTTTTTCTGAAATTCCTCATGTGATTTTTTGTTTTTATTAGTTTTAAAGCAATTTGAAGCAAAAAATTTGAAAAAATTTGAAATTTTACCTTGGTCCCCTCTTGTGGTTTTTTGGAACTTTTTTGTTTTGTTTTTTGGAATTCGCAGGCGAGTGAAGTCCGGTGAAAAATTCTTTCAGATTATGAATCATCTCAGTGCATCAAATAGAACTAGAACAAAATATGAAACCCGAAAAAATTTTGAAAAAAAATCGAAATGTATAATCCCGAAATGGCGGCAATGCCGAAATGTCGCATCACCAGAATTAAAGCCAATGGGTTCAAATAAGTTTCGAAAAAAGTTTGATTTGAACCCGCGTCTTGAACTTGAATTTTTTTCAAAATTTTTTCAATTAACTTGAACTGCAAGATGAATTTGAAAAGCTCAAATAAATTTCGTGCGAACCGAAATACAAATAAATATGTCAATTTGCAATTTATTTTCATTTCAGTCAACGATCCCTGGCGACGCGGAGGCGTCAAAACGCGCCATCCAGCAGCGCGCCGAGTCGGAGTTGGGCACGTTCTATAACGTGATTTGCGGCACGGGCTTCTTCAGCTACATCGCGCACACAGACGAGTTTTGTCTGGCGTCGGCTGGCGGGCTGAACTGTTATGTGTTTTCGCCGGTGTGCAGTCTGCGGTTGGGTCTCGCGTCCGGAATCGCACGACGCCGCCGCCGCTACCGTAACCACCATCGTCAATATCGTAGCCACGCCACCGTCAGCCAGCATCGTCGACTGCGTCGTCGGCACAACAACAATGAAAACAACAACAATAACAATGACAACGAAGAGGACGGTGGTTACGACGATAAAAGTGGGGATTTCGCGGGCAACCACGACGACCGTAACCCCACAAGCAGTACGGTAGTGAAGGTGGATGGTAGAAGTGTTTGGAGCGAAAGCCGCAAAATTGACGGGCCAATCGACAAACGAGACTCGACACTTCCGCCAACGTATTACTCGGCGAGAAAATTGTCAGCGGTTTTGAACAGAAATTAGGGTGTTATCGTAACGTGAGTTACGGTTTATATATTGTACATGGTGGTGTGACCTTTTTTTGAATGCCGGATCAAGTTGGATTCAATTTGTATCTAATTGAATGCATTTTTCACAAATACATATATATATATATATATATATATATATATATATATGTATGTATGTGAATTCTTGGAAATGTTTTTAACGTATTATTATTTTATTATTGCAGTTGTCGACATAATTCATTATTTATCGTATTTCGTTTTGTGTTGTTTTATTACATATTTAATTTTATTGTACGCAAATGCTTTATTTAATTATTAGATTATAAATTATTATTACATACATACACACATACATACATATTATACATACAAAAAAAAGCATACAAATTGATGATGTACACGCTGAAAAAATAATTAATTTTTTGATCTATCCGCAAAATTTCATCGATCAATTTCGTCGATTTTCTAAAATTATTATAATAATTATCGAAAAAATCGACTCCGGGCTGTTTTTATGATTTTTAGAAAGGCCTATGTATTCATACATATTAGCAATCCGCTCACAGTTTGAGCGCATTTCTCGAACTGTTTTCAGTCAAAGAGATACCGTAGTTTGAATTTTTCAAAATTGACGCAACTTTTGCCGATTTTTGCTAGTGTAATGCACATTTTTTCGAGTCAAGGAATTATTTTAACTTAAAACATTATATACATATCCGTTAAAAAAACAACCGTTAAAACATTACGACGCTTTTTTACGACGAATTAAAATTAAATAAAAAAATAATTATTATATGAAAAGATATGAAGTGAAAATCGCCCGCACCTCCGCAGAAATGCTGTGACTCGACTCGCGAGCGGATCGCGAGTCGAGAGTCGCGACTCAGAGCAACAGTGTGAGGTGCGACGCGGGAAACGTGACTCGCGAATAAGTAGAAGTGGCTCTTCGACTTTGCGAGTCAAAGTGATTCATTTCAAGAAAAAGAACTCCCAAAACTCGCGACTCATACGACTCATAAAAATTTTTCGACTCATTCGAGTCATTGAGCCGAAAATCGAATATGAAAAAATGCGATTCGCGACTAGCGAGTTACATTTTTTAAATTTGACTCTCCGCGAGTCACCGCGACATCGTTCGAAAGAGTCGACTCAAAAATACGATGTCGACTCGTGACTCGTGAGTTTTTTGGTCTCGCAAAACGACTCTTAAATGACTCGCGAGTCGAAAACGAGTCGAAGTCACAACACTGCTCCGCGACTTTCCCACAAAATTCGCCTCCGCAGCGCGGAACCGTTAAATCCATTTTGTTTTATTTTTTATTTTTTGTTAAAAAAAGTTAATTATTTTGAGAAAATTATTTTGTGAAATTATTTTTTGAATTTTCAAATTTCAAAATTTCGTCGCCAACTTACGGTTTCTGCGAAGAGCTCTGCGCAAAGCATTCGCCAAATCGATGGCGTCGTTCTCGTCGTCGGACTCTTCGGAGTCGCTGGCCGAAGCGCGCAGAAAGCGCCGCCCCGACGCGCCGCACATGCCACACGAGCGCGCACAATTGCGCGCCATACACGACGCGAACAGGGGCGCCAAACAAAATCGGCGATATCTACATACATACAGTAAAAATAGCATCGCATAAATGTGACAGTAAATTTAATTGTGAATCAGAATTAAAAATTTGGTAAAACAATTTGGCACTGGGGGAGGGGGCAGCGCTTGTTCTAGTCTATAAGCGCTCTTTTCGCTTCCCTTACCTCTCGCCTCCCCACCCCCCCCACCTCTCACCTCCCCCTCCCCGCACCGCTCGCTTGCTTGCATCTTTTCCCCGTACTTCTTCTTGATTCGCTGGCTCGCTTTCGTACCCCCCCCCCCTTCCCCCGCACCTCTCGCTTGTACCCCCTCCTCCGCACCTCTCCCACCTCCTCCCGTACTTCTCGCTGCGCTTGCCCCCCCCCCCGCACTCCTCCTTAATAATTTTTTTTTTATCAAAAAATATTGCGGGGCATCGTATCCTCCGGAGGCGGGAGGCGGAACCACTGCTTTGTTTGTGAACTTATGTGTTTGTCAACTTAAAACTTGTGAACCACACAAAACAACCACCGGAACCACGAACCACAACCACACACACACACACACACACACACACACACACACACACACACACAC
>SAUE01003096.1:47175-63669 GCA_009724625.1 Deladenus siricidicola | reverse complement strand
TATGTATGTATGTATGTATGTATGTATGTATGTATGTATGTATGTATGTATGTATGTATGTATGTATGTATAATATATTCGTAAAGTCAATTTAAAAAATAACAAAATCATACATGTAAATGCCATCGTTGAAAATGCCAAAAACCAGCTAAAAAAGTTGTGTGAAGATCCGCATACATACATACATATCATGTATTATATATATTATGTATTATACATATCATGAGTTATACATATATTGTATATTATACATATTATGTATAATATGTATATTATACATACATACTTGCATACGTACATATTATGTATTATACGTATTATGTATTATTTCAGAATATATGTATTATGTATTGTATTATACACATTATGTATTTTACATACATATCATGTATGCATGTATTTGTTATTCGCCGATTTTTTGCTTCAATAATTTGAATATTTTTTTTGAAGTTGGAAAGTTTTTTTGTTTTTTGTTATTTAAAAATTAAAAATGTTGCTGAAAATTCTCGAAAAATCCATTTCATCACCAACAGAATGAGGGCCCGTTCTATTGCGATTCAACNCGCTCGCCCCTACGAGCAAAGCAAGATGTGGGGACAGGAGTGATCAAAGCGAGAGATGTGATGGTGGGGGTAATCGAAGCGGGTGAGGGGGATAGATATTGGTCATGGTGGGTTATGGTCATGGCGGGCGGGCATTGGTCATGACGGGTAGGCATTCATTGTCATCCTTGGTCAAAGGTGGTGATATAGCAAGTTACAAATAGTGCTGTAGCTTGCCAGATCCGAAATTCACCGGGACTTTTTCCAAAAATGCATGCAAAAAACGCCAAGGCGGATACATTTTGGATTTTTCACTAAGTGCCTGATGTGCTAGATTTAAGCAATAAGGATGAAGAATAAAAATGAAAGACATAAACAGTGAACGGAAGGAATGAGGAGGAAGCGTAGAAAAGAAGAAATTAATTGAAAAATTTTGTTTAATTTCTTGAATGTGGATTGAAACGAATCTACGGATTCATTTCCGATTCAGTAGTCGTTACAACACTGTGCATATAATGTATCGGTCGAAGGTGTACATGTAATGTAACTCAGGGCTAGAGCAAACAGAAAGCCTATCGGTGAGTCGCGCGGTTTCGAAAAAAGGCTTGTTGGATGGACACAACTTGTGTGTCACACACAACACACATCCCTTTGAGAGGCAAAATGTAACGGCACTAGCACGGGTGGGGGGGGGGAGAAGTCTTCCCCACACACAACGGATGCAAATCCCTTTGGATGTAATATGTAACGGCACTAGGCACTGTAGAAGGGGGCGAAGGGGGGGGGGAGAGGTGGTGGGATATTTTCAATTACATATACACATGTATACACAATTTGTTTATGTATACATATACACATATTTATACGGTTTTCTCACGTATTTTGTGCTTTGCTTCTACATCTTTCACAAATCTCACCTACTACAAACACGTATGTATTTATGTATGTATGTTATTGTACTACAAAAAAGAAGGGATTTTGTATTGAAGTTTAATTTAAAAATTATATTTATAAATTTTACTTCACTTTTTGCCACAAAAATTAGAAATTCCGCAAATAATTTTTTTCGTATGTATTCGAGGGGAATTGGCTATTTTGCCATTAATTTTAAAATAAAAATAAAAAAAGATGAAAATTGCTAAAAAGTGCAATTTTCACGAGCATTCGAGTGCGTTTTCCGCTAGCATTTTTCCTCTGTGCTGCGACCGATGCGCTTTTTTCGAAATTACTTTTTTTTTCTTCAATTTTTTTCTCATTTTTTACTCGAAAAACTTTCGAAAAAAGAAAAGAAATTTTCATATTTTATTTAACATTTTAAAAACAACAAAAAAGTGAAAAATAATTTATTTTACATTTAAACAAATAATAATTTCTGAAAAATTACTGGCGGAAATTATTTTTGAATATTTTTTTTGATTTATTTTATATTAAAACTTTTCAAAAAACTAATTTTGTTTTTCGATTAAAATTTCCACTTTTGCCAATTTTTTTCATTCTATTTTTTCACATTTTACTAAATATTCCCCACCAAAATAAAAATTCTCAACAAAGTTTTACGGTAATTATTAATTATTTTGTTGTGTTCTTATCGCAGTTCTTAGAGTTACAGTATACAGAATACAGTATACAAGCCAGTAGTGGTGGTGGTGCGTGTGGGGGTGTAAGCGAAAGTGAATTTGAGATTTACATTTGCGGACGAAATAATTTAGAAAAATTTCACATTTTTTAAATAAATGAAAAGTTTTTTCGGTTCTTGTAGTTTATTGGGGCACATTTTTTTGGTTGTTTTTTAAGGTTTTCTGTCACGGGAAATTCGAATGTAATAATAATGTTTTTTACTGATGCAGTTTTTAATATTTTCACTGTGGGTGACCCCCCAACACGTGTACAATTCGGGGGTGGAGTAAGAAGGATCATAGCAGCGAAACTCGTGGTTTTGACGTTTGACAACTCGTTTTTATATCAAAAAAAAAAATTATTTTTTAAATTGATAATTATTTCGTCCGCAAATGTCGGGTCACCGTCCTCGTAGCTAAACGGTAGGGATGCGGTCTAGTTACTTGTGGTTGCAGGATCTATTCCCGCCGGAGGCGATACATTTTCCGTTTGTTTTTGTTTGTTGACATTTCGCAGACCAATTCGGCGACAGTTTTGTTTGAGGTTTAGAGTTGAGGAAGTTTAAGGTGCGTTTGTGGGTTCAATCTGTTTTTGTGAACTCGAGCATAATAATATGTAGAGAAAGTCACAGAAATTCAAAATTTTCACATTTTTTCAAATATTTTGCAATTAAGTTTTACTGTAATTTTTATTTTTTCAATTTGTGCGTACTTTTTATTGTAGTTTGCCGCCGGCAATCTTTTATCGTAGTTTGTGTACAGTATAAAGAGGCATACAGTAATTCTCAAATTTCAAAATAAATGATTATTAAAAATACATTTTAATATTTAAATTGTGTTTTTACCGTAACTCCGAAATATCTCTCTACGAATTAATTATTAAAAAATTGTATATAAATAAAAAATTATTGAAAATTAAAAAATTTGCCTCAAATAATTTTAGTAATTTTTTGTTGTAAAATTTTCATTTTTTTGTAAATATATTTGAAATTTGCAATGAAAATTTTCAGATTTTGGCCGGGATATCCAATCTTTTATTCGCCAAATGATTTATTTTTGAGGAGAGAGCAGGTGACAAATAAATTGCTTTTTGAATAAATTATTCACAGCTTCTACTTATTATTATATTTCTCATGAATAATTTGCATTTTGTTTCTTTTTTGTAAAAACAAAATGAAAATATTGTCGAAATGAACTCTGTGCAGTGAACATTTGTGTGTGAAGAAAGTCACAATGAATGAATTCACCAGTGTTTTACCTTTTTTTTGCAACAAATGAATATGAATCGACAAAATGAAAAATGTTCAAGTTCCAAATGAAGCCAGTTCAGTGTGAACTTTTTGAAATTAATTTGAACCACCAGCGGCAAAAATAGTGTAGTGGCAGAGTACTGTCCTTTACTGTATGTGTTGATGCTACAAACTGGTATCAATACTTTATTTATCTTCAATATACAGTATCATGCAACTCCGATGTCATAATTGGAGAGTGTTATCCTATCTCTGTTCCTATTATCATATCTATCCCGATACAATTCTATCTCACCAATGACATTACAGTGATGCTACACTGACTCTACGTTGAACGCTACACTGACGCAAATCGACGGAGAGAGATCTCCTTTTATATTGGCTTTGCTCTTCCTATTAGCTTGTGGGAGGAGTATCTCCGCATAACATTCATGCACAATATCAATACATATACAATCACTACAATGGTAAATTGAATTTGAAAAGTTCAAATAAATTTTATTGAATTTTATTTGAACGGAAATGAAAAAACATTAGAATTCACAGGGCGATCAGGCGATTTATCGTCCAAGACACTTGCGCACAAGACATTTACGCCCCGGATCTTGAGGCGCAAAAGTTCAATTGTTCAGACATTTGCTATTTTTCAACAAAAACTATCTAATACATAATCTTCGAACTAATATGTAATTCTTTCCACTTTCAATTTCAATTTTCTAAATGATTTTCTGATAAACGAACTTTTATCTTTTCTTTTTTTAATTTTGCGAATAATTAATGGGCAAAATGTTACTAAAAATACTTTTTATTTTTTTATTTTTTTTAATTTTTTATCCGCGCCAGCAGCGGCAGCAGCCAACAGCCAACAGCCAACAGCCAACAGCAACAAAAAACAGATAAAATTTATTGGAAAAGCAGACTTTTTTCGGATTAATTTGCGTTGGAGTTTTGTGTTTGCTGCTGCAAATTTGCAATTAATACAGTAATTAGCGCAAAGTCGTATCTTTTTCTTTGCTTTTGGGGTAGTATTGAAGTGAGAAATTCGAAGAAAAAATTTCGAGAAAATTTAATTATTTTTTTTGCATTTTTAAGAAAGAAAAAAAAGTAATTTTTTGAACGAAATTTTATTGGTAATTTAATTTTAATTTTTATTTTTTCTTATTTTTTTCACAAATTTTTGCGTAAATAAAAATAAATTTTTTACAGATTTATTTAGAAAATGTTTTTGAAATTAAAAAAAATGACAAAAATAATAAATAATTTAAATGTTTTTGCAAATTTTTTGTTTTTGTTTTGTTTTGTTTTTGCGGCGTTAAATTAGTGCCAAATTGTCGCTAATTCAGAAATCTTAAAAAATGTGTACATATACATACTGTACACAAACATGTATGTACATAATATTTTTAATATGGTATAAATATTTTAAATGTTTAGGAAAATATTTCAATATTTTTCAAATTTTACAAAATGGCGCAGTTTCGTCCGTTGGCAGACATTTGCGCCCCAGACTTTTGCACCCCGACTTTTTTTTCTCAAAAAATTTTTTAATTTTTCTCAAAAATTTTTTTAATTTGTTCCCAATGCTCTCTATCCAACTGTTCGACACTGTTGTTGTAGACATGTTCTGATGTTTTGAATGTTTGAATGCTGAACATTTCTTTGAGTGATAGATAGTGTAGGGCAGGGGTGTGGAAATTTTCGATTTTCGGTGTTTTTTCCTTTTGATTTTCGATTTTCCGAAAATTTCCGAAAATTTTCAAAATTTTGAAGAAATTTTTTGTTCAATTTTAACTCATCCATAAGTGATTTTGCGAGGAAATATAAGCAAAATTTCAATTTTTGCGCTCGCGCGGCTGTCGCCGCGCTCGCAAGAATAATTTATTTGACTTAATTTTTTGCAGTTTCTTTCCCTTTTTACCAATCTAATCAGTTAAAAAATCTCATGATTGTATAAGAAATTAATTTTTAGAAACGAATCATCACTATTCAAATAAGTCGTGAATAAAAAAATTTTCAACGATTTACAAACTGCAAAAAATAATTCATAATTCAAATCCAATGAACTGGCTGAATTCATTTGAATCATTTCGAAGTATCTCGGATTCATTTGACACTTGATTGAAGTCTTTCAAAGAATTATTCAAGTACAATTAACGAAAATAAATACACATAACATATACGTATGTCTAAAAAATTGTAAATTTTGTCATGTATAATTTTGAAAAACTTATAAATTTTGAGGAAAAAATTTTTGTTAAAATTTTCTATTTTCGGCAAAAAGTTCTTTCGATTTTCGATTTACGGAAATAATTTTTTGAAATTTTCGATTTTCGGAATCTCAAATTTATTTTCGACACACCCCTGGTGTAGGGGTTATCACGTCTGTTACCGATGATGGAAGAAGCTGGTTCGATTCCAGCTCACACCGTCCTTTTGTCATGCGATAAGTAATAGTATTGTCTCTCGTTCTCTACCCAGCTTTTACATCCGTAGTGTGCATGTTCCTGACCCAAAGACAATCGGTTCAAGAAATTTAAAATTTTTTTGTTATTTTTAAATATTTTTTGTTTCGAAAAACTTTGCAAATTGACGAAAACTTTGCAAATTAACGAAAACTTTGCAAATCGAGGAAAACTTTGCAAATTGACAAAAGCTTTGAAAATTGGCAAAAGCTTTGCAAATTGGCATATGTTTTTCATGATTTTTTTGAAAACTTTTAGAGATGAAAACTTCATACATGTATAGACATATATGTATATGTATAGTTTTTTGAAAACTTTTGCATCAAATTTAATGTCTAATTATAAAGTAAATAAATCTGTCGAAAAAAAACTCAAAATGTCGACATTTAATTAAAAAAAAACTTTTAATTAAAAAAATTTAATTTAAAAAATTTAATAAAAAAAAGTTTTAGTCAAAAGTCAAAATATTCGTGCAAATTTTTCGTTTTACAATTTTTAAAAATTTTTAAAAAATTTAACATAAAAAAATACAAAATTTATTTCCATTATTTAAACCGTTTTTTCATTTATTTTTTACTGTATTCAACTTTTTTTTCCTACTATTTTTCAGAGTTTGTGAATTTTTAAATTTAAAATTTAAAATTACTGTTTGCATATTTGTGTATCGTATGGTTGTTTTTGCGAATGTTTTGAATTGCCAAATGGTCTATATAACGTCTATGTAATACATAGACGTTAAATTTTTAAATTTTTCTGATATCCAAGCGCAATTGGCAAGACAAAACTTTCCACTTCTCTCACTCTCCACAATCTCTGATAATACATATATATGTATGTATTTACATATGTATGTACACCCACATATATATATATATATATATATATATATATATATATANCATACATACATACATACATACATACATACATACATACATACATACATACATACATACATACATACATACATCATATTATCAGACATTGTGTGAGGTGAGAGAGATAGAAAGTTGGATTCAAATTACAGCAATGCTCTCAATACTTGATACATATGCACGTAATAACATAACACAAATATGTATTTATGTTAAATTAATTAATTTTTTTCTTATTTTAGAAAAAAAATTTTTTATTAAAATTCTAAAAAATGTCGCTATCCACAATTTTCAAATTTTGTCGTAAATTGGCACTTTTGACGCTCATCACTTTCGCATCGTTCACGTCGAAGTGCGTGAGCGCATTCTACGTGATCCGTGACGTCGACGCACGTGGCTTTTTGCCCACGGACAGTAATCCGGAATTCCAGTTGAGACCCGGCGAATATTTGCTGAATTATCAAGTGAGTTGTTTTTGCGTATATTTATATGTTATACTGTAGTTAACTTGTATATATATGTATTATATATTTTTTCTGTTCAAATCGTATACATACCAAAGGTGAGAAAATTTTCGCTTTTTCTTTTTTTTTCCTTTTTTTTCGGCCATTTTTTCAAAAATTTCGAAATGTTTGAAATATTGAAATTTTTTTTATTCAATTCAAGCTCAACTATTGTATAAGAGATTTTTTGAAGAAATATAGTCAATATTAATTGAAAATGTGTCTTTTTTATGAGAATATAAGCCGAAAGGAGAAAAAAAATTTAATTTTTTGAAAATTTTGGCCAAATTTTCGATTAATTTCTTTTTTCGATTTTCGAAATCTCAAAATCATTTTCGACTCATCCCTGGTATACATACATATAAATATGTACAGTTTTCATCTTAGGACACAATGAGGCAAATCGCTCCGCTCTCGCGAACGACTGACGCGGACGATCTACCGTTAGTGTTGCTAACTGCACCGCAGCCCGTGCCCTACGTCGTGACTGTGGATTACGGTAATCGCGCGGACAACGATGACGTCGATGACGCAGCTGTTGGCAAAGACACCGGCGATTTACTATATTTTATCGATTCCGACAACCTTCAAAATGCTCAACTACAAGCGCGGATGGCGGAGGCGCACGTCGAGGCACAGCTTGAAGCCCGTGCCGAGGCTAGAGCGCTGGAGCAGGCGCAGGCAATGCTGAATGAAGAGATCGAAGCAGAAAGGCAAAAAGTTGCTTTGGAAGTTGCGCAAGCAGAAGCGGCTGAAGAGATTGAAGCTGCGCTCCAACTATTAGAGCAGCAACAACAACAACAACAACAACAACAGCAAAATGAACAAAAAATTGTAGCAGACAAAATGGAATATCTCGACCGCGCCGACCAACTCAGGTACAATTTTGCAAAAAAAAATTTTTATGCATTACGTATGTATATGTATGTTTGCATTACATACATACATACATACATACATTTTTTCGCTGATTTTTCCGACATGTATGTATATGTATGTATGTATATGTATATATGTATGTATGTATATGTATATATGTATGTATGTTTATGTATATATGTATGTATGTATATGTATATATGTATGTATGTATCAAAGATGAGAAAAAATTTTGATTTTCGATTTTTGAAAAAATCGAAAAAATTTTTGAAAATTTTGTTGAATTCAAGCGCATTCATAAGTACTTTTTTTGGAGAAATGTAGTCAAAATTAACCAAAAAATGTTCTCTTAAAAAATATAGCACAAAAATATGACATTTGTCAAAATGAAAAAAAACTTGAAGTAGAATTGAAAAATTTGGCTAAATTTTCGATTTTCAACAAATTTCTTTTTTTTTTGAATTTCGAAATTTTTTTTAATTTTCGATTTTTGAATTTTGATTTTGAAAGGTTCTTTCGATTTTCGATTTTCGAAATCTCAAATTCATTTTCGACTCACCGCTGGTGTGTATGTATGTATGAAAAAAGAAGCAGAAAAGAACGCACCAATTTTATAATCAAAAAATAAAATCGCCAAACATCAAAAAAAATTTACACAGTATATACAGTAATGTGTATGTATATGCCAAGTGCGATTGTATTCAAATATGTATGTATTATGTACAAAACAACATTTTTAGGAATTTGCTGAGGAATAAAAGAGAATTAATTCCACCCGTCACGGACGAAGAAGAAATTTACATGCCAGAATTACTGTAAGTTTCTCTACTGTAAGAACGACAATAAAAATTGATTTAAGTTTAAAATTTTTTATTTTTTATTTAAAATTTTTTAATGTTTATTTTTAGTGTTTTGAAACAATAAAAAATAAAAATTTTACTTTAATATTTTCATAAAATAATTAAAAAAATGTAATTATTAAATGAATTTAGCAGTGATGATCAGCTTTCGTCGGTGCAAAAAAGAGCGCCAGCCGCGAATACGGTAGCGGCGGCGTACGGTTATCCCGTCGAGTTTTTCGTCAACACACTCGACAGTGCCAGTGATGGTGGTGAAGTTGGTGATGGTGATGATGACGGTAACGTTATCGATGGTGATGACGGTGGCGATAGCTACGCAATAGCTACAGTAGTCGCCAAACCACCGGTTCCAGCGAGTAACGACGAATCGTACTTTGTGCCATTTATCGTAGTTCCTTAGTACACAGTAAAGTGTATAGTTAGCGGCCTTACCACACACAAATATTGTAATTAACTGTAATTTTATCGTAGTATATAGTAAATACTTAAAAAATGTCGAAATTTGCCGTCAATGAATGAGAATATATGGTAATGAGCAGAAACCATACATACACATACATACGGTACATGTAAAATAATTGAAGTGTACGGTTTAGGAATTGTAGAACAAATTAAAAATTGTGTTTTATCGACTGTACATACAGTTAGTTGGTTAGCCATAGTTCTAAACATTGGTTGAGAGGGCAGTGCAGTGAAACTTGACTCATTTCTGAATCATTTTTGAATCCGACTCTAATCCGACTCTAAGTCAATCGATTCACAGGAGCTAAAGAATTCACTTTATTCAAAAACTACTTCCCCCACCCACTTCTAAAAGATAAAATCCCACAAACCCTCTATGTCTTTTTCTTCCACCGGAACATTTTAAAGTGGTTTTTATCTTTATGGATTACTTTCTCATGAACGGCCTATTACCCTGGACTGAGTATGTAGTGACAGTCAATATGTAGTGACTATAGTGACCATCGGAATTCAATCTCTTCGTTTCGGTTCATTTACGGCAATTTGACTCCGCTCAAAATCGTTCTCATGTTCAAAAACGATGAAATTGAATCGACCAAAAAAATATGCGCTCAAGTGGATTCAAAAATGATTTCCGGCATTGTTGAGGCTTACGGTATATTAAAGTATGCAGAACCGTTCACATACTATAGTGCCAGTCACATTATGTACATGGAATCGAAATTAAATGATTTTCAAATGTCATTATGTATGTACACGAACAAAATGATGACTTATATGACATACATACATACATAATATACAACTTTAAATTTGTAATTAGAAATTTTATGTAGAATACCAACAACAAAAATCTCAAGCAAATGGCATTTACGTGTATATGCACACATATACATGCGTATATGTATGCACACATATGTATGTGTATATGCACAAATATACATGTGTATATGCACACATATACATATGTATGTATATGTATAATCTCATTAATTCATTTATTTATTTATTTATTTGTTTTTTTAATTCTTTATGTTAAAATTTTTATAATTTTTGTTATGAATTTCTTTCCAATAAAACATTGAATTTTTTTATTGTTTTGTCACAAATTATAAATCTTCAAAATTTGCACAAATTGCAAATTTATGGTAATTAAAAAAAAATTTTTACATTTTTAAGAGAAATTTTAAAATTCCAAAAGAAAGTGTGTCAACAAATTAGAAAACTTTAAAAAACTTTGAAAATTTAATTATTTTTTTCGACGTTAAAAAAATTTCCGACAAATTTGACGCATTTCACTTCTATTTTGAACAGTGTTTTGCCGCTCAAACATCTACCGTTTCCATGCATAATATATATATATACATATATATATATATATATATATATATATATATATATATATATATATATATATATATATATGATGTGGTATGCAAATNTTTCCTTCGCATCCTGGTGAATTATGGATGTGAGCGGATCAAGAAATCCCATGTCGAGAGTAGAAGAGCCAAATCCGAGAGGAAATACAGAATGTGATTTTTTTTTAATTTTCATATTGTAGTTTAAAAAGTAAACAAAACCTTAACACTAAAAAACGGAAAAATAACGATATGGTCGCTAAATGTGAACAAATTGTACTGTGTTTTACTGTATGTATGTGCTGGTGCCACAAACCTCGATTCTTTATTTGTCCATATAGCATCTGTATCAGGGGTGGTGAAATTTGCGATTTGCGGTTTTGCGGCTTTTTTGGGCAAAAATTTGCGATTTGCGAAAATAAAAATTTATTTGCGATTTGCGGATTTGGCAAATGAAAAAAAAAGCGGCCCACCCCTGATCTGTATCAATCCTTTATTTATCTTCGTACATCAATAGCGTACAGCAGCGCGCAAATTTGAGAGCATATGTAGTTGAAAAGTGTATGATCTTCCCTGACCCCCCCCCAGTGCTTGATCATATCCCTGATCTCAACTTCATACACCCTCACACACATCTTCTTGATACAATTGTGCGTCAACACCAGTGTTTTCCCATTTCGGTTCAAGTTCATTTGAACTTTTCAAATTCAAGTCACCAACCAACCAGTATGTGTGTGTGTGTGTATGTTTGCGTATGTTTGTGTATGTGTGTGTGTATGTGTGTGTATGTGTGTATGTGTGTGTGTATGTGTGTGTATGTGTGTGTATGTATGTATATGTGTGTATGTGTGTGTATGTGTGTATGTGTGTGTATGTATGTGTATGTGTGTATGTGTGTGTGTGTGTATGTGTGTGTATGTGTGTGTATGTATGTGTATGTGTGTGTATGTGTGTGTATGTGTGTGTGTATGTGTGTATGTGTGTGTATGTTTGTGTATGTGTATGTGTGTATGTGTATGTGTGTGCATGTGTGTGTATGTGTGTGTATGTGTGTGTATGTGTGTATGTGTGTATGTATGTGTGTGTATGTGTGTATGTATGTGTGTATGTGTGTGTATGTATGTGTGTATGTGTGTATATATCTTTATGTGTGTGTATGTGTGTGTATGTGTGTATGTGTATGTGTGTGTATGTGTGTATGTGTGTATGTATGTGTGTGTATGTGTGTATGTGTGTATGTATGTGTATGTGTGTATGTGTGTGTATGTATGTGTGTATGTGTGTGTATATATGTGTATGTGTGTGTATGTATGTGTATGTGTGTATGTGTGTGTATGTGTGTGTATGTGTGTATGTGTGTGTATGTGTGTGTATGTGTGTATGTGTGTGTATGTGTGTGTATGTGTGTGTATGAATGTGTATGTGTGTATGTGTGTGTATGTGTGTGTATGTGTGTGTATGTGTGTATGTATGTGTATGTGTGTATGTGTGTGTATGTATGTGTGTGTACGTGTGTGTATGTGTGTATGTATGTGTATGTGTGTATGTGTGTGTATGTGTGTATGTGTGTGCATGTATGTTTGTGTATGTGTGTGTGTATGTGTGTATGTGTGTATGTGTGTGTGCATGTGTATGTATGTGTGTATGTGTGTGTGTGTATGTGTGTGTATGTGTGTGTATGTGTGTATGTGTGTGTATGTATGTGTGTATGTGTGTATGTATGTGTATGTGTGTGTATGTGTGTATGTGTGTGTATGTGTGTGTGTATGTGTGTGTATGTGTGTGTATGTATGTGTATGTGTGTGTATGTGTGTATGTGTGTGTATGTATGTGTGTATGTGTGTGTATGTATGTGTATGTGTGTGTATGTGTGTGTATGTGTGTGTATGTGTGTATGTGTGTGTATGTATGTGTATGTATGTGTATGTGTGTATGTGTGTGTATGTATGTGTGTATGTGTGTATGTATGTGTATGTGTGTGTATGTGTGTGTATGTGTGTGTATGTGTGTGTATGTATGTGTGTATGTTTGTGTATTTATGTGTATTTATGTGTATGTGTGTGTATGTGTGTGTGTATGTGTGTGTATGTGTGTATGTGTGTGTATGTATGTATGTGTGTGTGTATGTGTGTGTTTGTAAAGCTTGAAATACTCGTGAAAAAAAGTTAGAAAAAAGTTTTTTTTATTATTATTTTACGCAAATGTTTCTTCCTAAATTCTCTCACATTCATCAGAAAAATCCCATTTTTTATCACGCAAACGTTTTGTTCATTAGAAAAAAAGTTTCTTTTCAGATTTTGTGCCATTATTTGCGCCCCAAAACGAGAAAAAAAAAGAAAAAAATTTATGACGAAATTCCGTCACATTTTTAATAATATTTGAATTGTGTAAGTCTTGAACTTTTTGAATTGTTTGTTTTTCCTGCCATTTTTGTGCGTTTTTATTTTTTCCAGAAAATATAACATTTTTTGGCGTACTGCCCCGCCGGCGTGTGGAATATTATAATATTTTTAATTCAAATATTAAGTTTTTTGTAAACCAATTATTTTTGGGTTGTTTACGTTATTCACACATTTCGCCAAATTGGGGTACTTTATGTACATATACAATACAGTATGTACATATGTGTACCATTTCGAAGAATTTTTCATTTTTTACTTTTATTTTCACTTTTTTGCACCATTTTATACAAAACCATTTTTGACAAAAAAAAATTCGGAAATACAGAAAGAAGAAAAATAAAGAGAGAGAGAGAGAAAGAGAGAAAGAGCGAGAGAGAGAGCGAGAGAGAGAGATAGAGAGACAGAGAGGGAGCGAGAGAGAGAGAGAGAGAGAGAGAGAGCAAAAAAGATAATCAAAGAGAGAAGTAAACATATAGAAAGAGGGGTTGAGAGAGAGTGTTAGAGAAATAAAGACACATCAATTGATTGGTTGGTTTCCAGTTGATGAGAGTTAAAATTTTAACAGTGTAAAGTAAAAAAAAGAAAATTTTCGATATTTTTTGTATTTTTTTTCTCACCAAAAATAGCTAAAATTGCCGGATTCGGATTTCTGTCCATTCCCACATAGGGCTGGGCGTAATTACGAAAAATTTTGTTTTCATAAATTCGAAATAATTAGAAATTTTCGAAAAAATAATAATAATTTTTGTAATGTTGTAATTCGTAATTTCGGAATTGACTATCAAAAAATTTAACATTTCTTTTTTTTAAATGCGCAGAAAAACTTTTTTCGAAAAGTTTTTGTAGAAAAAATTTTGAAAATTTTTCATGTAATTTTGAAGAATTTGAAGCATAGCTCGGCGTGCCCCCTCTCCCCCCCCCCGCGAAAAATCGTGATTTGATGCGCCACCTCAAAGATGACCATAAATCACTCTAAAATGATCGTAGAATGGAAGTAAAACCATTTTTGTACAGCTTTCAGAAAGCTCATTGATTTAGAAAAAAATTTCACAAAATGTAAAAAATTTTTTCAACAAGCGCGAAATTTTTTGAAAATATTAAAACACGCATTTTCCGAACACCTGGAACATATTCAGCTATCAATTTTTGAACTAAACAATGCTATTGCACCCACCGCGCCACCCCTTCGCCCCCACCGCGCTACCATAATTAATCCACAATTACGCTTAGCCCTCATGATCCACATGGCTCTAGGCGGTTCGGCGGCTATCGATTCGAGCAAATCGTTTGCAGTACTCTTGTCGCTCGACTCCAATTCGTATACATACAGTAGTCACTTAGTTTCCATTCATTCGTGTACAGTAGTTCGTCATTTGATTTTACTTTCTATACAGTACTTAATCGATTTGAAAAAGGTTGTGTACAGTAGCACTATATCCCATTTTTGATATGTACTCTATGCCAAGGATTTGTGTAGGAAAACAGCGTGAAGCTTTTTTTGCAACTTGCACACAAATTACGACATTTTTTTTGCAAAAAATAGCTTGAAATAGCTAATTTTTCGACTTCTAATCCTCGCCATATCCTTATTTGGAACGATGAAGCTAAAAGCCCACTAGGGAACACGCTTTAGATCGTCTATTACCAGAAAAAAATATTTTCGTGTTGGTCTTAGTTCGTATTTTCGAATATGGTTCGGTCAAAAAATTTTGTTTTTTTTTCGATATTTGCTCTGAAAAATGTGCAAAGTAGGCAATTCAGATGCAGCGATAACGAATCTGCAAGAATTTTTCATCTAGGACCAATCTCCGCTGCGCTGGACGCTTTAAGATTCGGCAAAAATGCTAAAATCGCAAAATAAGAAATAATTACAAACGCAGAGAATGGCGAGAGATCGCAGTGTCTAACTGTCTGGCGTCCGAACTGCATTTGAATTCGGCGGGAAAATTTAAATTGGCATACGGAGTACATTTCCGTTTTTTTTTTTCAAAAATGGGATACAGTGCAATAGTCATTCAATTTTCATTTTTGTACATACACTGGTTATACGATTTCAATTCATATGCATACAGTAATCAGTCACTTGATTGACAATTCACATACAGTAGTCAGCATTTTTCAATTCTTATGCGTGCAGTATTTATTTAGTCATTTGACAATTCATGCATATACAGTAATCACTTGACTTCAATTATTATGCATACACTAATCAGTCACTCATTCACATATATACAAAAATCACACAATTTAAATTTATATACGGTAGTTACTTGATTTAAATTCTCATACTTACAGTAATCGCTTAAAAGTGAAAAAGTTTAAAAAGTCTGGAAAAATTATTTTTGACCACAAACATTTTGCGGAAGTTTTTTTTTGCTGCAAATGCACGAAAGTCGCTAAATTGTTATTATAAGGGCGATAAAAAATTGTCACAACAATTGACAATTGTAATTTTGCAAATTGAATAATTTGCATACATAAACAAATTAAACTTTTCGCCGGCGGCGCATCAAATACATATATATATATGTGTATGTATATGTGTATATGTATGATATGTGTAGGTATTTATATATATGTATGTATATGTGTATATGTAAATGAATCTGATATGTATGTATCTGGCTCATACTAAAAATTGCGGCAAAACGCCAATTGTTGCGCACAATTGGGCGAGAATTTGCGAGTTGGCAGCAGTCGCATTCTTCGTGCCAAATGTGGCGTTTTTCGAAATTTGTCACTACAAGAAAATGCCAACAAAATGCCAAAAGGAAATAAATAAGTTTTTGCACAATTTTTTGCTTTGTTAAAATTTTAATTTGCTACGCAAATTGGCACACCAACGAGAACCGAAAAATCCGCGCCGCCGTCAATTTTCAGCTTTCGCCCATGCAATTGTCATCACCATCGTTTTTCATTGTGCGCAAATTGTCAACATCACTTCGGCTTCGCCACTTCTCACAACATATTTCGCGATTTTTGTCGCTTTATTTCAAATTCTTAAATTTATTTCTCTTTTTTTCTTCAAATTTTTCTTTTTTTGGCAAACATTTGAGACGATGAATATTTGATAAATATTAAAATATTTGAGACGCTTATTTTTTATTTAAAACATAAAAAGTAAATTTGTTTATTTTTTATTTATGTATTTTTTTATTTTATTTTTAATGTTTCAAATAAAAAAAAATGGTTTGTAATTACTCAAAAATCACAATCAATCAACTGGAAATAAGACATAAATATGTGACACATACACACACACACACACACACACACACACAC
>SAUE01000039.1:121051-134062 GCA_009724625.1 Deladenus siricidicola | reverse complement strand
AAATTTGAATTTAAGCTAGTTATAAGCACAAAAAGTCTTAAAAAAGTTCTATATAAGTCGCTTTGACGCTCCCTGGCTATTAGCTTTGTGTGAGCTAAACAATAAATAAACAATCAAAAATAATTTCCAGCCAAAAACTTCGCAGGACTTCAAAAATTTGAACTTCAATCGGCTAGCGAGCACCGAACTCGACAGCAACACCACTAAAAACACGACCTACAACAGTCACGAGCCTGTTCTAGTGAGTGAAATGTGATGTGTGTGTGTACGAAAATAAATTTTCAGTTTCGTAAATCGTAAATTTTTGCCCAAAAAAGCCGTAAATGTCGTAAATCGAAAATTTTCAATTTTCGATGAAAAGATTTTTTGTAAAAAAAAGATTTTTTTGGGCCGATTTTTCGCTTATCGTAAATTCTGGGTTAAAAAAGCCGTACATACGTAAATCGTAAATGTTAGCACCCCTGGTGTGTGTGTAATCACTAGGGAATTTTTCTTGACCCTTTACAAAACTTTGACTAAATTTATTATTGCCCCTATACACTGATTTTTTGTAGATTTTTTGTAAAAAAAAATATGATATATGTGTGCCCCCACTCTAAAGTCTCATACAAATATGGTATACGTGTGTACCTTATTGTATTGCAAGGAATAATTCAAAATTTTAGCGTTGTGAATCCTTGGCGAGTAGGTTGAAGGGGAGAAACAACTCGTTAGCCGGCGTAATCGGCAATCGCCGACAATCCATTCCGATTTTGCATTCGGGCGCCATGTTCCGCAACGGAATAATACAGATTATGTCGCAGACGCTCGATCCGCTAACCGAAAAGGAGGGTGCGATAGTTTTGCGTTATGAATGCTTGTTACGATTGAAAAGGCCGTCCCAGTACATACGATGACCAAAAAATTACTCTAAGAAATTTAGGCAATGAAAACAGCGAATGCGACTCATCGAATATGTCCTCTCCAAAGCACAATATGACAAACATTATTAACAACAACAGTGCCACTCAAAATCACACCAACAACGTGATAGTGGAGGTGAATTTTTGGAATTTCATTTCGAAGAATAGAAATGTAAATGTTAAATAAAAAGAATGTAACCTAAAAAATCCTTCGATAAAAAATTAGAAAAACTAAGAGTGGCACGATTTTCGAAAATTTTTAGCATTAAAAATGAAAACATTTATTTTTTCTATTTTTCTAAATATCGAAAAAAATAAAAATAAATAAATAAAAAAAAATTCTAAATAATTTTTCTAAATATCGGAATTTTCTTTTCTATTTTTAGTGATCTGAGCCAACACTTCATCGAGCCGGGCCTGGAAAAGTGGGCTCGAGCCACCCTTGAAAAACCTAGAAAAGGGAGTATGAATCCCTACTTTTCCATAGTATTAAAAAGACCTAAAAGAACTTTAAAAAAATTTAAATTTTTTTATATTTAAGATCAAAACATTTCAGAGCAAAAAACCGTTCGGCATGTCCTCTATCCGACAAACAACCTTCGAAAATGGCAAAAACGGAAGTGTTGTGCCAAGAGTGGACTCGGGATTGAGCGAACGTCGCTCAACAAAGACGGATATCGAGCAACTCGTAAGAATTATATATTTAAAATCGCTTAGAAAAATTTAAAAGATTTTTTAATAGTTCGATGAAATTAACCATTTTTGCAGAGAGAAGAATATGTGTTCATTGAAGATTTACATTATTTAGTTAGAACCACCAAAAAAATAAAGCAAAAAATTCATAATAAACATTTAAAAAAATAAACAATGTAAAATTAATAATAAATAAAAAAATTCATAAAAAATTAAAAAAAATTCAATAATAATAGTAAGCTACCCGACAACATTTTAGAAGTCCATCTTGGAGGAGGAAGAGGAAAAACCGCTCGACATGTCGTGGCCGGAGAGATGGCACAAAAGAATCATCTATTTGTTCCTAGCGCCGATTCTCTTTCCGCTTTGGGTGACGCTACCGGACGTTCGAAAAGAGGCATGTACACAAATTACATTCTTAAAAATACACACATTAATTACCTAAAATATTCCACATACATTTAGCATGAAAAAATTTTCAATTTAATACTCAATGGGAATACATTATAAAGTGTTAATAAGTTGGAGGGAACTTGCCTTTCAATGAGGGGGTAAGGTGTTGGTGGTTCACCCCCAATATGTAGAGAAATTTTTAATGATTTTTTTGAAGTTGCTAATTTTTAAAGGCATTTAGTGCTATTTTTAGCTCGCCGAAAGCGTTCCAAAAATTGTTACTATTTCAACACTTTTCAATTCGAAATGTTTTGTTGAAAATTTGTTGATTAAAAAAAGGACAGTCTGTCTCAAACAATAAAACTTTCTCCAGGGGAGGGTGGTTAGGGGGCGGTACAATGGAGAAATTTTTATTGATTTTTTGGAAATATATATTTTAGCGCCAAAATGAAGAGCTTGTCGTAAGCGTTCCAGAAGCGCCATTAATTTTAACTTCCGATATTTTAAACAGAGATACGAGCTTTCGAAATTTTATAATTTTTGACTCACCCATGGAAAATGACAACTTTAAGTAAGAATTTCAATCACCACCAATGAGATTTTTCCGTGAGGTCGTAAATCAACAATTTCAACTCTTTATGCTTCTATTTTTTAATGTTTCATTTTGCAAAAAAAAGTCCAAATGGTGGACATTTTTTTGTTGTCTAATCTATAAAAAATTCAAAAGTTTAAACTCTAAATCAAGATTTTGCAAAGATTTAGGGATGCAGGAAGTGGTTCATATTCACGTTTTGCGGATCCATTTTTTGGATCGCCAGCTTTTCGTATGTAATGGTTTGGTTCGCGAACACCATCGGCGAAACATTCGTAATACCAACAGAGGTACATATTCATAAATCTTTTAGTAAACTGTCAAATAAATATTCTCCAACATTTTCCCGGTCTAATTTGCGGGATAAATTCCGTTTTTTTAATTTCCCATTTTAATAAAATTTAGATAAAACCAACTTTTTTCTTATTATTTTTCTAAATTTAATAATAAAAAATACCTATCTACTATCTAATTCAAACATTTTCTAAACCTTTGCTTTAGGTAATTGGCCTCACTATCCTGGCGGCCGGAACCAGCATTCCAGATCTGATAACCAGGTATGCTTAAGTCCTATTATATCTATCCACATATTATAATATTTGAGGCATTTTAATTATGTATCCAATGCCCATAAATACATATGAAAACGAAATGATACACGTGCAAACGCAATTCACAATACTTTATGTTATTCAATTTATAATTATATTAAAGCACATAAAACAACATATACTGACTATCAATCTATAAAAAGTAAATGATATCAAAAAATACTGAAAAAATAACGTCAAAATACCGTACTTATTATAAAAAATATAAATGAAAATAAATACTACGGAAGCCACGAGAAATTTTCAATCTCCTCAACGTCCAGGCTCTGATAGTATTGACGAGAGCGTTTCAAACTCGTCTCATAGTCAAACTTCGGCTTACAGTTGAAGAAGATTCGCAGCTTGAAGTCACTGTAGAATGTCCACTGATGTATCACCATGTACGGATAGTAGGGAGATGGAAGCTGAAAATTATTTGATAAAATTCACACTCAAACAGATTTTTGATCGGAATCATCTATTTCGAATATGAGGACCGCAAACAAAAATTATAAATAATAATAATGAAAAATTATAAATAATAATAATGCGGAAGCCACGAGAAATCCGTGAGGTAAATCCAAATTTTAATTTTTTTAAATAAGCCAAAAATTCAAATTTTCGAAAGCTCATATTTCCGTTACAAAGATTGTGAGTACCAACAAAATATTTAACCAACTCAAAACAACAAAAAATATACCTTGGAAACGACCGAATTTCTACTGAACAGCATCGCCCAACACCACGCCAACAAACAGAACGACCAATACAGCGGGAAGAACAAGTAGAACGAGATGAACGTGTCGGAAATCTTCAAAAAGTTCGACTTTTGCTCGTAACTTTCGTCGTTGTTGTTCTCGGCGATCGACTCGCCGTTGTTGTTGGAAAGCGGCAGAAGAATGGTCTCGTAGACGTTCGTCACCGGCGTGTCGTCGTGAACCAGGACGACTTCATGGCGAATATTCGCATCTTCGAACAGCTTTTCCGCGCATTTCAGCAAGGCATTCGCGACGTTACCAGCATATGTCAACTGGAAAACATAAATATTATTTCTATGCTCGAGCCGCTTACAGAAAGAAAATTGGAGTATACAAAAGTGAGAGGGATGAGTGAAATTGACTGAATTTTTTGTGCTTTCAAGCACACACGTCTCCGCTCAAAGCCAGAGAAAAAATTGACCATAGTTGCGGAACGCTGTCGATGAGCTCTTGCATAAAATGATTTTTTTTAAATATTTTTTTCTCGCGTAAAAAGTCGAAAAGAGACGACCCCCGGTTGTGGCGTGAGATTTATTTTTTATTCCTCATTATTTTTCAGTATAAAGGGGGAACACTACATATTTAAAAAATCCAATTACATAATCTCTTCCCTTTCTTGAAAATTTTTTAATCACGGCTGGGTTCCTACTCACTGAGTTCGGTAAATAATATAAAAAATTGCAGGCATACATTCATGCAATTTAATAATGTTCAAAATCTTTGCTATCCACTTCGTCAACGGGACTCTAGCACCAAAAATATTAGGTTGTTACATAAGTTTTGGCATTCTTTAACATAACTTTTTTGAAGAAACTTTTTTATGATGTTTTTTATGTGAGAGGGCTTTTTTCCGGTCATTGTGATGTATCACATTTTTTTCATATCTAGAAAATGAATTTGTCATGTGCTGATATCCGACGTTGCTCATCAACAAATTGCAGACCCAAATCTGCTTACCGATCGACAGCATGTCATTGGTTCTCAAAGTTAAAAACAAAAAAGTGGATGTGCGGGACAAGAAACGGGCTGGCAGGCCGAAAACCGTCGTTCGGACTGGTGTCGTCAACGAGGGGGAGAGGATCCAACGTGTTGAGCGTATGGTGGAATCGGTGCGGGCCAATTCACTGAGAATTGATGTCAAACGATCAACAATTACTGCAGAAGTGCATTGTGAGCAATTGGAGCAGGTTCGACGCAAACTTCGAAATCGCCTCATTCCTGTGGGGGCTCTGGCTTTGACACAAATGGCTCGATTAACGCGTGAGAAATTGGCTGGAAGTGCTGCCACATCACTCATACAGTCTGCACATATCGCTCACTGATTTCCATCTGTTTTGGAGCTTGGAATATTGGAATCCGGACAAAAAATTCAAGAATCGTGAGTGCGCCAATATATTTTTCATTTTTTTAGCCGTGCTTGGTACGCTCGTGGCATCGAATTGCTCGAAGTATGGGAAAAGTTAAATAATTCTGGTAGAGAATCCTTTGAGTAACATATTTTTCATTTTAGTTGTTGTTGTTCTGTTGTTGTAATAAACATTGTTCTAAAAGTGCCAAAACTTATGTAACAACCTAATAGAAGAAAATCAAACTTTTCCCTACGTAGAATCCCTGTAATTTAAGTACCTGGATAGTCCCACTTGTATCTCCGATTCGCGGAAGAGCTGTGAGACGTTTGGAGAAGTACAGTGCGTCGCAAACAATTGACTTACGGTCACCCTCACCGTAGACGGCACCCACACGAGCACACACGCTTTGCAACTTTTCACCTGAATGAATGAGATCGGATAAAAATTGAGGAGGAGGGGGGGGGGGAGTTGCGAGAAGCACCTATTCCCATACTTATGTTTTTCGAAATTTTTAAAAGATTTTTAGTGCCAAAATAAAGAGCTCGTCGAAAGCATTCCAAAAGCACCATTAACCTTGACGCGCGATATATGAGCCGCTGAAGATTTGGAACTTTTGCTTCTTACTCCGTGGAAAATTTATAATTCAAGCAAAAACTGCTGGATTACATGTAAGGAAATATGTGACAAAAACGAGTGAATTTGATTGAAAATGGAGGCTTTGAAAATTTAAAAATTGCGCGATCTACTTGTTTTTTTGCGACGAGAAGAGATGAGGCCCCGACCTCAACATCCATCCACTTTTTGGTCGGTATACTTATTCTCGATTTTGATTAAAACAAACCTGCTGATAGAAGAAGCTGCTCGGCCTTATGCTTACTTTCACAATACGCTGGAAACGGAACTTCGTTACGAAACTTGTTATAGTCCAACTCCTCGCGACCGTAGATGTTCGGCCATCGGGTGGAGCTTTGAACGTAGATCGTGCTGAGATGCACCAATTTACGCATGTTAGCCGTTTCGCATTTGTCGATGAGCATTTTGACGACTAAAATAAATTATAAACTTGCTTTGTGGACAAAGAAAATAAAAAGTTCCAAAAAGCCTAGTTGAAGATTTGAAATTTGCGACTAGAATAATCTTGAATTTAATAGTAATTTAAGTCCAATTCCTTGCAAGTCCAATTCCCTTTATCATTTTATGAAAATGGCTTACAATCCACGTTCTTCCACTGTAGAGTTTTATCGTGAGGAATCAACGAAAAGTCCTGTGCCTCATACAAATTGAATATCTAAATTGTGTTTGGTATATAACATATATATTTCGAGGAAGAAAAATAGAAATAAAATTTAATAATTTATGGTTTTAGCAAATCCTTCAAGTATTAAAAACTTACGACGTCCGAATTATTGATAATGTCGTCTAAACCGTCAAGACCCGTAAAAAAAGACATTTCCATTTCGTTGTTGTTGCTCTCTAAATTGAGACCGTTAAAATATGACTTTAAATTTTGGAAACACAAATGAACACCCACCAATGCAAACACTGTCAAACTCATCCCAGACAAGCACAGCTTTTGCATTATACGAAGAAAGTGCACTCATCAAATGCTGTCCAATAAGCGTACTTCCACCGAGAATTCCAATGCGTTCCATCTCCTAAAAGTTAAGATTTTAGATTGGAACTGGCTTTTTAAGCCTCAGATATAACCCTTTCAAATCATATTTGTTAGACCACCACAAGAGTTTTTGTCTCTTTTTAGCGCCCCTCGTAATTTTTTTATTGCGCCTTCCCCTCCGTTCTTGTTGCACTTTAATCTTTACGATGAAAATTTCTGCACAATGCCCAACCTCACCCCTAATTCACGGATGTGGGTGACGGCCCCTGGGAGTCTGACAAGAGTGCACTTTACATTCCACCCTTTTTTCGCCTCTGTTACTCGTTCACACGGTGTCTCTGCAGCAAGTTTCGAAGAAAAAAGCACTCGCTTCCTCGCAGAAAATTCTTTATAAAACCAATATTTTTCAAGCTAACCTCGAATTCCGTTAATGTATTTGTTGTTTTGTCCTCGAATTGGATGGATTTAAAAATTTCTAGTCAAGAAAATTGCAACTTTTGAATGGGTTTTGGGGTGCTTTACGCATAATGTCTGAAAAGTTTTGTTGAAAGATAAGATTTCACCATTTCTCCCATTATTTCCTCGGAGAAACGTTTGCGATGACGTCGTTATCGGCTGGCGTATTTATAATCGTGTGCTTTGCGTTATTATTTTGTGGTGAGGCGGCGAAGCCGCCGAAGAAGACTGCCGCTTGTAAACAGTTTGCAAAGGATCTCCAAGTCTGCACGAATACTATGGTTGGTACTAAGCAACAGTTTTATCTTCTTTTCGGATTGGCGCTCTTCGAATTCTTCGTCGTGATAGTCACCGTCATTGCGTTCACGGTATGTGTTAGCAAAAGCCGTAAGAAGCGAAAGAAGATGGAGAAAAACAAAAAGACAACTACAAAAAAGAAGCGACGAAGACATCACTAGTAGCTGGATCAATTCGGACGAATGCCGTGGGCGTAAAACTTCTTCGTCAAATGTAAGGAAAGCTACAGAAATCCGCAAAACATCTTACCGACACCAATGTTCGTTTATGTTTGCCTCGTTCGTTTATGTTTGACTCATTTTTGTTGGAATCCCCGAAGGGTGGGAAACCGACTCCCACTTGGGATCATTATGCTAACTTTTTTTTGTTCCTTGAAGTTCTGGCTTCATTTTCAGTCACTTCCCAACCAAAAAATTGAAAATTTGACAGGGGGAAAAGCCATACCATTTTCGGTACGAATGATCAACAATGGCAATGGAGCTTTAGCCTGCTAGTAATATGTATATATGTATTTATTATATCGTGCATTAGATTGTAAATAAATATAAATTCGAAGTATGTATTGGAAAATAAAAAAATTGAAACAAAAACATTACAACAAAACGCAATTTCACATTTTTTCATGGTATAATAACGGGAATTTTTTAATAAACAATAAAGTTAATAATGAAGTTCTAAAAATATAATTTAATCAATTTCAGTGTTATTGTGGCTCGAAAAGGTCTCGGCGATATGGCCGTGTCGAGTTCCGTCGGGAGTAACATTTTCGACGTCTGCGTGGGGTTTGTAACATTCGATATGAATAGGAATAATATGCGATGAATGTATGGGTGGTGTATGTGTATGGGTGGGCATTTAAGGGGCAGGGTGGAGCATGCCTTCCTATTGAGAATTTTTTTGGATTTTTTAAGTAAATTGGAGGAAAAATGGAATTTTTTTTGGTCGTGTGCCGTCTCGTCGGTGATCAGGTATAAATACTATGGGAAAAAAATACTATATATTTCGGAATTCTAGCTGACTTTATTTTTGTATTACCAAACTTTTTAGTTATCATTTTCTGATTTTTTTGCTCGCCATAAAACGCGTGGCTCACCGCCAGTGCGGGATTTGAATCGAATTCAAAACGTTCAAGTTCTAACTGCTCAGCACGTAGAAAAGATGTTATTTCGGCTTTATTCCGTTAAAATTTACGTGGTTGTGACTAGAAATTAATGTTTCTAAAAACATTATTCTTCGATTTTAGCCTTCCCGTGCCCTGGCTACTGTATTTTTCCATCCAGGCGATTGGCAACAATGCACACGATTCTATCGCCGTATCGAGGCAAGTATTACAAAAATAGTAGTTGATCAGGGGAACCGAAGAAATGCCCAAAAACGCTGAAGAATAGTTTAAAATTCTGATATACGTTACTAGGCTCTACATTTTCTTAGTTGATCGTCAACACACACAATTGCATCTGAAATGAATCCGCAGATCCGTTTTGCATCCGGATTTAAAAATGGATCCATTTTTCAATCTATTTCTTAAAGAAATTTTTTTAGCCGCTTCTTTATCCCTTCCGTTCGCTACTTATGCCATTTTTTTGTTCACCCTTATTGCTCATATTTACAGGCTTTTAGTGAAAAGAAATTCATTTGCATTCGAAACGCATCATTTGCTTCGCATTTTTTGCATGCATTTTTGGAGAAAGTTCGAATGCACTTCGTGTGCAATTTACTACATAAAAAAAGCCAAAAAAATTGAAATCAGAATTTTCAAACCCATTTTCGCGTCCAAATCAATTTTTACACTTTCAAGAAAAGCCCCAAAAGGTGTTTTCGGCAGAAAGGGATCATTTTTGTTTAGCTTTCAGTTAATGATTTGAAATTTGAATGAAGTTAAAGGCTTTATGTATAAACTTTTCCTTCCTGTTGACGATCTCGTAGCTAGAAAAAAAATTTTTTCGAGTAAGGGGGAAATCGGTTCGTGAGGCTATGAGGGAGAAGTAATATAATAAATTCCAATTTTTTTCGGTGAGATATAGGGACGCAAAAATGATTTTTTAGGAATTCTGTCACTGGGAGTTCCAATTTAATGATTTTGACATTTTCACTGGAGGTGGGGTAAAGCGACCCCAACAACACGTGTTGAAATCTAAGCCAAACCCTAAGACCCCAGTTTCAACGCGTGTTGGGGTGTGTACCCCACCCCGGTGGAAATGTCAAAAACCGCACAAAATCAGAAAACCTAAAAAATCATAAAAAATTTGCGTCCCGATAGAACCCATTTTTCGCATATTTGAGGGGGGGGGGGAAGCGCTAGGCAATCTTTTCCGACCTCGGTTAATATCAAAATCATCGCCTTCCCTCAATTTTCAGCAACGGACTGATCTGCAGCGTCGGAATGCTCTTCTTTATGCTCATATTTCTGGTGGCGGCGATTGCGTTGTGTAATTGGAAGATGAACAAAATTTTTGGCATCGCCATGGTCGTCGCCTATGTGATATTTTGCTTCATTTCCGTGAAATTGGAAACTGGTTACTTTGAATGCCCGCTCAGATTGTGCTAATTTTTTTGAAAATATTTTTACATTATTCGCTTAAAAACCACGCCAATTTTTTTCCTTTTTTGCATTTTGATAAATTTACCCACAAATTTATCGTTTTATTGCCTATAAAATTTAGAAATAAACGAATATAAATATTAATCGTAACTATTATGCACTACTTAAAATAATAATAATAACGACTCGGTTTAATGCCTAAAGACATACCCGGAGCCGGAAAAAGTTTCTGGGACTATTTTTTGATAATATTACACAAAATTCAATTCTTTTTTGGATGGGCTACGGGTTTGCCTAAAGCTTCTACTACATGTAAGGTCACTTTTTTAGATTAACATAAAAATATTATAGTTGTAAATAATATATAGCAGAAAATTCAACAACGTTACAAAAAGCGATGAGGGACAATACAAAGAAGGGTTGACCTAGTGGCGTAGCCTGGAAATTTTCCAAGAGGAAATTCTTATTTAAAAAAATTAAAAAAACTTTTTGCAAGAAAAAATTTTTAAAAATTTTCTCTACAAATTTTCCAAGAGGAATTCTCTAAAAATTTTTCAATTTCATAAGAAGGAGCCACGAGATTCTGAAATTATGAAGTATTCTTTTTTGAAATATTCTTTTAAAGACGTCTCCAGGAATTTTCCGTGAGAGGAATTTCAGTATAAATGTTGTCAATTTTTTTCCACGACAATCGCCAAGATTTTAATTTATCGGAAGGGAAAAACGGAATTAAAAAATTCTAGGAGAAATTCCCCCTCCCCTTGGCGACGCCACAAGTTATATTTTTTGATTTTAACCCAAAATTTCGAGCACCCGCATCGCGATTTTTTCCAAATTAATAAAGGTTTTGGAAACTGAAAATTTGATATGAATAGGGACCTAAAACACATATAAAAGCGATTTCAATCGCAAATTCGCTGAACGAGAAAATTATTGCCAGCGTCAAGTTTGTAGCCGAACTTCTCGTAGAAGGGAATCAAAGAGTCCTTACACTCCAGCGACAATTTGTACACGCCGAATAGGTGGCGCGCCGCGTCCGCCAACGCCTCGTTCAGCAGCTGTCCCAGCGCGTTGCCGCGTGCCGTCGCGTCCACCTGGAAACAAAAGGCATCATCATACCCGCCAACGGGTTGGAGAATGAAAAAATTTCGTGTTATTTTTTTTCTTTAACCCGCCAAATTTTTTAACCTTGGCCCCCTTTGGTCACTTCTTTGCTTTCTGAGATTTTGCGGGATGGTCGACACCCGTGCGGCGGGATCGGGGAGATGATGCCTTGGAAGAGGCGTAGCCAAAAAAATTTCGGGGGGGGGGAGGCAAACCAATTTTTTTCGATTACTTGGAAAAAGAAAAAAATTGTACTTCATATTTCCATTTCGGGGAGAGGTCATGGCCCCACCTGCCCCCTTTCGCTACGCCCACATGCCTTGGTATGAATGGGATACGTGAAAAAGAAGGAAAATTAGGCGAAATTGGATTAGCGGAAAAATCTTATGCATAGGATGACAATATTTTTTAAAAATTACGAAATGTTTTATCATATCAGATGTGATAAAACACTTCATAATAACGCCATATATGGACAATGACTGATTTTTCTTTCTTCTTAAAGCATCCTAACTCTGCGGCCCGACATTAGCGGCTGCCGTCAACATAATTTTTTAATTTTAAACAAGAAAGATTAGCCTAAGGTCCAGCTTATTTTTTAACCCACGAGCTTTTAAATAATTTATAACAAAAAATAAATTTTCCGGAAATTGCATTATCTTGGTCCCCTATGCGGATGTCGACGACGAAATTTCTCCCAGAAATTTTGTTGAAGCAAATGGTAAATTATTATAAATGCCAAATTATTCAACGCTCACCACTACGTCCTCGACGCGGCCACGAGCGCCGCACGCGTGGATGAACTTCAGTTCGAGGACGAGCGTCGCGCTACCCAAAATTTTTGCCGTCTCGACGTCCTCGACAACGGCGATGAAATAAGCATCAGAAATCATCAAATTCCTGGAAAATCGACGGTTTTTGAAAGTGGAAATTTCGCCGTTTTTTGTAATTATAAATTTTTGCGCTTTCTGAATACTGGAAAAAATTTAGTTATTGATCGATTAATAGGTATAATTAACTAATAGATAAGTCGCTCCAAATCGCTTCAAACTAACTGTACCAACGTAGTTTTATGCGTTGTTTTTCTGTAAATCGTTTCAAAAGAACTTATAACAGACTAACAACTTGTTTTTAATGCATTATAATTTGTTTTGAAACAATTACAAGCAAAAAAAAATTCGATTTTTTCTCGAATATTGTACCTTGTTCCCCCGGTCAGTGATTCCATTTTTGAACGTGAAGTTCAAGAAAAACATTTCATGAATTCAAAAAAATGCCAAACTTGAAAACTTCAACTTCACGTTACAAAGAAAAAAATGCTTAAATGAAATTGGCAAAATGAAAAACTTCAAGTTAAAGCAGCAAAATTTTTCGAAATGGAAAATGAAATGGTTTAGGTCCCAGCGCGACTTTTCTGCTAATTTATTTGAAAATTTATAAGCTTTCTAAAGTTCGCTTAACTAATGAAATGAATTCCGAAGCACGCAAAACGAAATACCAAGTATCAGCCACATAAAAATAATTTTTTTTTTTCAAAAAACAAGTCATCAATATTAAAAAATAGTAAAATATGATCCGTATTTTTTCCAAATTAAAACATTTTCAAGAAAATTTTTCATTTTTAGTAACACTCGTAAATTTTCGAGGAATTATTAATTATATATTTTGGATTTATTTAGAGCTTTATTTATGGACGTACTAAACAATATGAAACGTAACA